>JANFOE010001178.1:0-224312 GCA_025667525.1 Glebionis coronaria | reverse complement strand
TTGAGCTTGATTTTTCCTTGTTTGCTTGGAAATGTATCTTTTTACCTACACAAGTGTACACAAACACAAACATACCACATAACACTGTTTTTGCCAAATAAATTAGTATTTTGCTTCATGTTTTAGGGTTATTTGTTGATAAAAGGATATGAGTTTAAGCTCATATCAAATTCCCCTACACTTGAACATTGTCATGTCCTCATGGAATATTATATATTAAAGCTCAAATTTACATTTCCCTCATAATTAATCCACCTTGGCCATATGAGATGCATCTACACTACTCTAAACTAAATGATGCATGATTTTGACTTGCAATGGACAAAATACAATTCTATCTATATCTTTTTGATTTTTCTTGAAATGGTTTTGATGGAAATAACTCATAAAGAATTCAATGGCTTAGATTAGGGCTTGGTTACCATGGACATTTATCACCCTCAAGTTTCACTTTCCCCATACCAAGCTTAAAAATGGGATCATTGCATTCACAAGTAAAAAGTGCATCAACTTATTCATGACAATTAAATGTGGAACCGGTTATTATTTGAGCAAATTGCTTGTGGGCAAATTTGTCATTATTCAAGTGTGAAGTATAAGAAGTGCAAAATCCAAAAATAAGGAAGCACGGTTTTAATCCTAAGTAATCCTCTCATCCATTACTTGAAAAACCGCTCACAATTAATACAAGTCCGTTTCAAGAGTAATAAGTCATTCGCCTTATGTGTAAAATCCTCATGTCATGCTTTCATAAGTAGCTACACACTCGCTAAGGAAAGAAAAATAAAACTCACGCAATAATTTACATCCGCCATCTTTTTGAGACTTTGGATCTTCAACCCCGCAACCCGTCAAGGCAATATTGGATTGGAGCAATCTATTGAATCCCCGCAACCCGTCAAGGTAATATTGGAACTCAATAGTCACTATAATTAACACCACACTGCCCCTCTTGGGAGTCTTGCATTATTTTTTTTTCTTTTCTTTTTTTTTTTCTTTTTTTTTATTTTTTTTCTAGCCACTCATTTTTTTTTCAAGCCGCTCTTATTTTTCTTTATTCCTCACAAAGAAATTTGAAAAGAAGAAAAGGAAAAACACCCGCTAAATATGGAGCATGACATAAGTCTAGTACACATAAAACGTGCTAACTTAGAATCTTAAGACGTACTCATATCAACCATAAATGATTAGCCAAAAATGCATAAGAGATTACAAACCAATTAAAACCGTACTTGATTATTTATTAACAATTATATACATGCGAAGAAAATAGAGGTCAAGAAGAGAAGGGTTTAGCCACAAGTAATTGCCATGAAGTCTATCTAGCCCTTTTACACTTGCTTCAACTCTATCATTTCCCATTCTCCACAAATTTAAAATTTCAAATAATGAAATTGGTGGATGCTTAGCCTAATAGACCAATGAAGGACTACATGGTTAAGGATACTAGCTAGAGAGTGCCAAAATAAGCAAACTCGGGTTCAGTCAAAATATCCATGGCGGGCCTAATATGTCAAAGAAGTCTAAACTTGTTAAAACCATGTTTTATTATATTTTTCCTTTTTATATATTTTGATGAAAAATAAAAGAATATATACAATGCAAATGTGATATGCAAAATGAAAAATGATTGATGCAAAAATTATGAATGCATATTTTTGTTGGCCAAAGTAGATCAAAAACTTGAAAAATGTTGAAAATTCAATTTTTCCATGTTATCATGCAAGACAATGACAAGTTCTAGGTAAGGTCACTTCGATAGAAGACCCCCCTACACTTAAGCTAAACATTGTCCTCAATGTTTAAGAGCATGGAAGTATAAAAACTTCCCCTACACTTATGACAATGAATAGACTTTGCTTAATCCAAGTTAAGGAAAGGACAACTATTAGTGAAATCATGTTTAAGCACAAGGTGTCAATGAAAATTCACTAAAGTAACGAAGTGAACCGGATACAAGGGCCTCCTCCATAAGCTCCAAAGCATGAGATGAGTGAGCAACCCTACAAACAATCATGAAGACAAAAGAAGGTCTCCCCTACACTTATCTCCAAGTCTATGCCTTTATTTCTAACCTACAACACTCTAAACCTAGTTATACGATGCTTGAGTTAATGAGTCTCTAGCTCGACTCGTCCCCCACTTAAAAGTGTCTAAAACCTATCATGGAGAAGAAAAATTTTACCCTTTTAAAGAAAAATCTCCATGATGAGGTAAAACAAGTATTCATTTATCAAAACTCCATAAATATCCCCCAGGATCAAATACATAATTACCCTCCCACGTATAACACAATTCAACAACTAGCTTCCTAAGCAATGGTGAAAAGAATGAGGTGTAATTCTCTAAAATGGTTTCCCATATGTTCTTCCCAAGGTGATGGTGTAAAGTTCTCAAATCTTTCACAAGGTTTCCTTTTGTTGCATCAGATGGATACTGAGATGATTTAGCAAGCTCTATACGAGGATCAAAAATCCGTTCCTTGATGGGAAAACAACAAGTGTTGGTTGCCTTAGAAGATTCTCCTTTGTAAATCACATTGTGAGAGAAAGGTTGTGAAGGCATAGGTGACAACAAGCTCTTAGAAGGAACTATCATGACTTGTTTTCCTTTATCACTTTGAAAAGGTGAAATGGGCAAGGAAAAAGGTGAAAGATCTTCATTCAATAGGGATTCTAAATAGAGTATGTCCCCCTCCTCATCAAAGTAACCAAGAGTATACTCAAAAGATATATCCTCCACTAAAAACTCATCACTCGCATCAATGATAGAATCCTCCTCATCACCATAAACATCATAGATTGGACTATCAAAAATGGGTGATCCCTCAAAACCAAAGGAAGTATGATCATCAACAAATGGAGAGTCACAAGTAGAAAGCTCATCATCACTATAGTCATCATATGTTGGTGAATCACAAAGAAAAGATTCCTCATCACTTAAGTCCTCATCAAAGTGATTAGTATTGTGGAAAAGTGGGGTGTCATATGGAATTTCAGTCAAGTTTAGTTCTTGAAGTTCATGAAAATCCAAGGAGGAAGTAATGGAAGCAATGGTCTCAATATGAGGGTAATCATAGTCTCCACTTGAGCAAGCGTCATAAAAGTACTCATCACAAATTTCATCAAGAAGATCATCTTGTGTTTCCTCCTCATGCACAACATCAATGTGTTTTACCGCTTCGGGCTCATTAGACTTTTTGGACAACTTCCCCATGTTAAACACCACTCTTTCATCTCCTACCCGCATTGTAAGTTCCCCTTCCGCCACATCGATTAAGGTACGACCCGTTCTCAAAAATGGCCTACCAACAATCAAAGGCACTCTAGGATCCATATCATAATCCACCACTACAAAATCCGCGGGAAATGTAAATCTATCAACCCCAACAAAAACATCCTCCGCAATTCCCACCGGATAAGCTATAGTACGGTTGGCCAACTCAAGAGTCATCTTAGTAGGAGTGAGCTCGGGAAGTGAAAGTCTCTTCCAAACCGATAATGGCATAAGATTTATGCTTGCTCCTAAATCCGCTAAAGCCATACAATTTTCCACCCCCGGGAAATTGCAAGGAATCAAAAACCGCCCCGGATCTCCAAGCTTAGTAGGCAACTTCTTAAGCAAAACCGCGGAGCAATTTTCATTCAAAGAAGCATTAGGCAAATCCACCAATCTTTCCTTGTTAGAAAGCAAGTCCTTAATCATCTTAGCAAACTTAGGCATATTGGCTAAGGCTTCCGCAAAAGAGATATTGATGTTAAGTTGCTTGAACATCCTCAAAAAGTTAGAAACTTGGATATCATCCTTGTTCTTAAGCTTTTCTTTTTTCAATCTTGAGGGATAAGGAAGACTTGGTTTTGGTTGTGGTTGAGTGGTTGATGAAGGATTTTCCTTATTGAGTGCTTCATGAGTAGGCTTTGAAATTGGAGAAATGGGAGCATTTTGAGGTGGTGAAGTAGAGGTAGAGGGCTTGTCACAAGGAGGAGCACAAGTGGGTTGAACAATAGTAGGTTTAGGAGGTGAAGGATCCTTTGTTGTTGTTCCACTCCTTGTTGTAATAGCATTGACATTGGCCCGTGGGTTTGTTTGTGTGTTGGAAGGTAAAGCTCCTTGTGGTCTTTGATTTAATACCACCAAAACCTTATTGAATTGGTCATTCATTTTCTTCTCCATAGCTTGGAACTTCCTTTCATTCTCTTGATTCATTTTTTGCAAAAGATCCATTGTGTTAAACTCTTGTGGCACATAACCTTGAAAACCTTGAGGTTGGAAAGGTAAAGGTTGGGTATTAAGTCCTTGATTTGGTGGATAGGTATTTGCTTGAGGTTGAAATTGAGTTGGTGCCTTGTAGTTATTTCCTTGGTATGGTGGTCTTTGCCCTTGATTCCTTGGTAAAATTTGAGGTGGATTTTGTGGAATTTGGGTGGGTGGTTGGGGTGGGAAGCCGGGTGGAGAAAGGTAGTTTTGGGATTTGTAAGAAAGGTTATGTGGATTGATGTTAGGCTTGAAGTGTTCACGATGTTCCTCTTGGTAAGCATAGCATTCCCCTTGATACCCTTGCACCTTATCACATTGTTCATAAGAATGGGGACCTCCACAAGTAACACAAGAAATGGTGATGGCATTCACATTATTTGAGGAATTGTTCAATGACAAGTTCTTAAAAGTTTGAAGCATTTCTTGTTGTTGTTGGAAATTCCTCTCACTATCTCTATCCATCCTTTGAAAAATCGCTTCTTGAAACTTGAGGAGTTGGTTGTCACAAGGGGTTTGAGAATTGTTTTGGATAACATGAACCTTTTATTCAAATGGATTGTTTGTTTGAACCATTGCCTTAGTCTCAATGATGTCCATAGCCTCTTGGTATGTCTTTAGAAGAATATTCCCTCCCGCGGAAGCATTGAGTGAATCTTGGTGGTGAGCTTTAAGGCCATCATAAAATAGGCTTATTTGGTGAACTTGATCCAATCCATGATTAGGGCATCGCCTCAACAACTCACTATACTCTTCCCAAGCATCACTAAAGGATTGACTAGGTTTTTGTTGAAAGCCCATAATTAAAGTCCTCAAAGCCATAGTCTTATGTGGAGGAAAGAACTTGTTCAAAAACTTAGTGGTGAAACCATCCCATGTGGTGATACTATCGGGTGGTTGGGTGCCTAACCAATGCTTAGCGGTTCCCTCTAAAGAAAATGACACTAACATCAACCTAATCACCTCATGTGGAACCCCATTATGCTTAATGGTATTGCAAAGTGAAAGGAATCTCTTAAGGTGAGCATGAGGATCTTCATTTTGTTTACCCAAGAAAGGTGATAGTGCAACCATATTGATCATAGATGTATGTTGATAGGTGTGTAAACACCCATCCTTTTACCACTTAATTCGGGCTAAAACGAGACCAAAACACGTATTTAATATCAATTGTTTGGAATTATGCGTGGTTTTTGTGTTTATTGTGTTTTCAGAGCCAACCGGATGAATATTGAAGAAAACATGGGATTGCACGGGTTTTACTGAAGAAAAAGACTCAAGATAAAGTCTATTGTCCAAGAGATGCAAGAGATTTGAAGTCGCTGGGCCTATTCAAAGATTTATCGAAGAAAAGGACCAAAGATGGAAGATTTATATAAGTCGAAGAAACTCAAGTCTAATAAACGAAGAAATTAAAAGACGAGTTGAATTTAATCGACAACAAATCCCGAATCAGAATCGGAAACGAAAACTTTTCTGGAAAGACGAAAATACAAGAAGAACGGGAGAAAGCCCACTCACCAACTAAAGGACAAGCCTATATAAAGGAGTCCCTCACACACATTTAGAAGCTAGCTTTTCATTTTTCTTTTTCCCCACTCTTTCTTCTTCCTGTTTCGTAGCATCACCATCACCACTAGGGTGATTGGTGATTTTTATCTTTGTCTTTTCAATCTTGTTGTTTTAATTCTTGTTTTAATCTTGTTTAAACATCAATCATTCAATACAAAGTTCTTATTTAATCTTTCCATTTTATCTTGTTCATCATCATCTCTACCTTCAAGTTCTTAAGTTATTATTTTTCTTGATTTGATCTTCAAAAAGTTGTTGGGATTCGTGTTTTTATTGATGGGATTAGTAGTTTATGATTAGTAAATGTTTTGTGATTGATTTATTTTAGTTTTTGGTGAAAAACTTGGTGAATTTTGGATTAAACATTGCCTCCGTGTTCTTCGTTACCTGCTACTGTTCTGGGTTTCCAGACTTCCGAACCAAACAAAAAGTTCCGAATGAAGCCTTCATTCGGAAGCTTCCGAACCAAGCATTAAGTTCCGAGTCAGTGACTTCCGTATCAAACTGAAAGTTCCGAACCAAACTCCTTCATTCGGAAGTTTCAAAGTTCCGAACCAAGCCCTTCATTCGGAAGTTTCAAAGTTCCGAACCAAGCCCTTCATTCGAAAGTTTTAAAACTTCCGAACCAGTGACTTCCGAACGAAGCTAAACTTCCGAATCAATATTCAGACTTCCGAATCAGTGAGTTCCGGATGAATGAACAGTAACTTCCGCATCATAAAGTTCCGAATGAGTTCTCAAGTTCCGGATGAATGTAAGTTCCGAATCAAAGGGTAAAGTTCCGAATCAATTTTTCTTTTAGGTTACTGTTTGTTTGTTTTACTGTTCCTTTATACTTATTGAACTTTAATTTCAATTTTAATTTTAATCTTAATTTTAATCTTAAGTTTAATACAAGTCTTTGTTGATCATAATTAAAGTAATTGTCTTTGATTTAAATGTTCATTTCCACTTCTTATTAGATTAGAAAACCAAACCCTTTTATTTAGTAACCAAGAACAATCATTCCACTTAAGACCTAGATCAATTCGAGAGGATATCGAGAGAGAAATTAGAACCCATTGCAAAATCATGTATTAAATGGCGCCGCTGCCGGCTCTTCTCGTTAAGATCAAACGTTTTTTGTGAGAACTTGGATTTTGGGATCCGTTCCCCGTGAACGTTACTTTTTCAAAAATTTTCAAAAACAACTAAAAAAATATAAAATTTTCAAAAATCCAAAAAGTTAAAAAACAATAAAAACCAAAAATATTTTTGCCTTGTTTTTCTTTGTTCGTTCTTTTGCAGGTGTATGCGCACTCGATCCACGTCTTATCAAGAGCCCGAGCCTCTCGATAACTTAGACATGGCTGGTGTACAAAACAACAATAACATACCACCTCCGAACAACAATAATAACAACAACAACCCGCCTTTCAACAACATGAATAATAACAACAACAATGAGCACCTTCCGGATAATCGCCCAATGATTGAATTGCTGCAAGCTCATGTCGATGGCAATACGGATCCAATTGTTATACCACCAATTGCCGCCAACAATTTCGAGCTAAAGTCAGGCTTTATCCAGATGGTCTCAGCTCAACCATTCTTGGGACGAACCATCGATGACCCACACGACCATATCAAGAGATTTCTACAACTCACCAACACGGTCAAGTTCAATGGAGTTCCACAAGAAGTTATAAGGTTACAACTTTTTCCCTTTTCTTTAGAGGGACAAGCCCGGCATTGGCTTGCTAAAGAACCGCCACAGAGTATTCTCTCGTGGACGGATTTGGAAACAAAGTTTATCAACTACTTTTTTCCACCCTCTCGTACTACCGCTTTGCGGAATGAGATTATAAACTTTGAACAAAAGTATGATGAGTCATTCAGTGAATCTTGGTATCGTTTTAAAGATCTTTTAAGGAAATGCCCACAACATGGTTTTACCAAAGTACATCAAATCAATACTTTTTACAATGGTTTAAGCATGAGTGACCAAGATTCACTGAACAGTGCTTCGGGGGGTAATTTATTGGCTAAGACTTCCAATGCTGCTTGGGACATCATTGAGAACAAATCTCGTGTGCAAACCAAGAGTGTTAGGACCAATGTTGCTAGTGCTAGCACTAATGACAGCGACAAGCGACTAGACAAAATCACCACGCTTCTTGAATCGCTTGTCACCCACACCGTCAGCAACAACAACAGCAACAACGCCAAAAACGCACAAGTGAACGCTGTCAGCCAACCTTGTGAGATATGCGGTGGTCCCCACTCTTACACAACTTGTATCACCACCCAAGATTACCCTGCTGAGAATGTGAATGCGGCATAACCTACCAACAACCTGCTTATCATGCCAGACCTCAAGGTGACCGTAACTTGCTTAGCTATCGATCCAACAACTATCTTTCACCACCTGGTTTTCCCCCAAACAACCCAAACCAACAACAAAACCTTAACCGCCATCCTCAACAACAACAACAACCTCGACAACCATACATCCCACCTCACAAGCAGCAACAACCACCTCAACGTAACAATCAAGTCTACCAACAACCTGCTTACCAACCACCTGCATACAATGCTCCTCCCAACCAAGCCACCACTGCATTACACCAAGAGGTTGCAACCTACATGAGAACCAATGATGTGATAGTGGGAAATCTCCAAGAGGAAGTGCGCAATTTGAAAGCAGACTTGGTCAAGCAAGGAAATGATTTGAGAGCCGATATGAGAACTACGTTGGATAGCCAAACAAATGACCTGAGGAACATGATGGCTAGTTTCTTCCAAGGTAATCAACCCTCTTCTTCGGGTACTCTTCCGAGTAACACCGTTGCGAACCCAAGAGGGGAGATGAAAGCAATCACTACTCGAAGTGGTAAAGGTACCAAGGAACCCGAGCTTCCTATACCTCCACCGGTGGTTGTGACTAAGGAGAACGAGTCGCCTGCTCCTATTCCTCCTCCTTCTCCTTCCCCAATTTCTCCACCTCTTCTTTCTACCCCTCCTCCACCCGTGGTTGTGAGTGATCCTATCCCCCTAAAGCCTTCCTCTTCTTCCAATATACCTTACCCTTCAAGGTTGAGGAAAGAGAAGCAAAAGAGCAAGGATGATATTCAAGTTTCGAACTTCCTAAAAATGTTCAAGAAACTGAATTTCAATATCTCCTTCGCTGAGGCTCTCGCTCACATGCCCAAGTATGCCAAAATGTTTAAAGATCTTCTGAGCGACAAGGAAAAGCTCCTCGATCTCGCCAACACCCAACTTAATGAGAACTGCTCTGCAGTGCTCTTAAGGAAATTGCCAATCAAGCCTGGTGATCCGGGTCGTTTTCTTATCCCTTGCAATTTCCCGGGAGTAGAGAATTGCATGGCCCTAGCCGATCTAGGTGCCAGTATTAATCTCATGCCTCTAAGTGTTTGGAAGCAATTATCTCTCCCAGAGCTAGTCCCCACTAAAATGACTTTGGAATTAGCTAACAGTACGGTTGCTTATCCAGTGGGGATAGCCGAAGACGTCATTGTAGGAGTCGACAAATTCACCTTCCCTGCCGATTTTGTTGTCGTCGACTACGAGATGGACCCCCGTGTGCCACTCATTGTTGGTCGTCCATTCTTGAGGACCGGTCGCACTCTCATTGATGTTGAAGCCGGTGAGCTTATCATGAGAGTGGGTGACGATAAAGTAGTCTTCAACATGGGAAAGTTATCTAAACAGCCTTATTCTTACGAGAATGTTAATTGTATTGACGTTCTTGATGAGGCTTGTGAAGAACATTTCAAGGATGCTTGTAAAACATTCCTACCTCTCTTCCCAATGTTGAGACCGTTTCCTCTATCGACTCATCACTATCTCTATTTGGAGAAAGTGATTTCCTTTGGAAAGATTTGGAAGCCACCTTGGAAGATGTGAAGCAAGACAATGACGATTCTACTGCCACTTGGGATGAAGACCTCAGTTTCATTGCAAACCTCCTCAGAGAAGACAATCTTTCCCCTCCATCTCCCACTGTCATTGCTATCGAGACTCCGACTTCGAATACGCCTCCCGTCGACAATCCTCCGGATTTGGAACTTAAGGAGTTGCCACCCCATCTTGAGTATGTATTCCTCGAAGAAGAGAAGAAGTCACCAGTCATCATTGCTAAGGATTTGAAGGATGAAGAAAAAGCTCGACTTGTCGCTGTGTTGAAAGATCATAAGAAGGCTATCGCTTGGAAGATTTCGGATATTCGTGGAATTGATCCTCACTTCTGCACACACAAAATTCTCATGGAGGACGACTTCAAGCCCACTATTCAAAGCCAACGAAGGGTGAATCCAAAAATACATGAAGTCATCAAAACAGAGGTTATCAAACTTCTTGATGCGGGTATGATTTACCCTATTTCGGATTCACCGTGGGTTAGTCCAATCCATTGTGTGCCCAAGAAGGGCGGAATAACCGTTGTTCCCAATGAACACAACGAGTTGATTCCCACTCGTCTCGTTACTGGGTGGAGAGTTTGTATAGACTACCGCAAACTCAATGATGCCACGAGAAAGGATCATTTCCCTCTACCTTTCATGGACCAAATGCTTGAACGATTAGCCGGTAATGAATATTACTGCTTTCTTGATGGTTTCTCGGGTTATTTCCAAATACCCATCGATCCCCAAGATCAAGAGAAGACTACATTCACTTGTCCCTATGGCACTTTCGCTTACAAAAGAATGCCTTTTGGCTTATGTAATGCGCCCAGGACTTTCCAAAGGTGCATGTTAGCTATCTTCCATGACATGGTTGAACAAACCATGGAAGTCTTCATGGATGATTTCTCGGTCTTCGGGGATTCCTTCTCTGCTTGCCTTGCCAATTTAGAACGTATGCTAAAGCGGTGCGAAGATACTCGCCTTGTTCTAAATTGGGAAAAATGCCATTTTATGATAAAAGAAGGCGTCGTGCTTGGACATAAGATCTCGAAAGCCAGTCTTGAAGTTGACCGTGCTAAAGTCGATGTTATCGCAAAGTTGCCTCCACCTTCAACTGTGAAGGGTGTGAGAAGTTTCCTGGGTCATGCGGGCTTCTACCGTCGATTCATCAAAGATTTTTCTCAAATCGCTCGCCCGATGACCCACCTCTTGGAAAAAGATACTCCTTTTATCTTTTCCAAAGAGTGCCTTGAAGCCTTCAACTCGCTTAAGGATAAGCTAACTAAGGCACCCGTCTTGGTTACCCCTAATTGGGAGCTTCCCTTTGAGTTGATGTGCGATGCTAGCGATTTTGCTATTGGAGCGGTTCTTGGACAAAGAGTGAACAAACACTTCCAACCGATCCATTACGCTAGCAAGACAATGACTGGGGCACAATTGCATTATACGACAACCGAAAAAGAGCTTTTAGCTGTTGTCTATGCTTTTGAAAAGTTTCGCCCCTATCTTGTCCTTTCCACCACCATCGTGTATACCGATCATTCCGCGCTGAAGTACTTGTTGACAAAGCAAGATTCCAAACCAAGACTTCTTCGCTGGGTTTTGCTGCTCCAGGAATTTAAAATCGAAATTCGCGATAAAAAAGGAGCAGAAAACTTAGCCGCGGACCATCTTAGCAGACTTGAGGATCCTTACCAAGGGGATCATCCGACAAAAGAAATCAATGATTCTTTTCCCTTGGAGACCTTAATGTCTATAAACTCGAAGCCGAATGAAACCCCGTGGTTTGCGGACGTTGCAAACTATTTGGCGGGTGGAATTCTCAAGGAAGGGTTGACGTCCCAGCAAAAGAAGAAGTTCTTTACCGACATCAAGACTTACTTTTGGGACGACCCTTACCTATTCAAACAATGTGTCGACTTGATTATTCGCCGATGTGTTGATGGACCGGCAGCGTCTGAAATCCTTAATGCTTGCCACAAAGGACCCACTGGTGGTCACTTTGGTCCCAACTACACCGCAAAGAAAGTGTTTGATTCGGGATTTTATTGGCCCTCCATATATCGTGATGCTCACAATATGGTTAAAAAATGTGATGTTTGCCAAAAACAAGGCAAAATCACACATAAAGACGAGATGCCTCAGAATTTCATTCAAGAGTGTGAAATTTTTGATGTTTGGGGTATCGACTTTATGGGGCCATTCCCTTCGTCTAAAGGAAACAAATATATCCTTGTAGCCGTTGACTACGTCTCCAAATGGGTTGAAGCCAAAGCTTTGCCTACTAATGACGCAAGGGTGGTTTGTAACTTTTTGAAGGCTCTATTCGCTAGATTCGGTGTGCCTCGCGCCATTATTAGTGATCGTGGGACTCATTTCTGCAATGACCAATTTGCTCGAGTCATGGCTAAGTACGGTGTAAATCATCGTCTTTCCACAGCCTACCACCCACAAACTAATGGCCAGGCTGAAATATCCAACCGAGGGCTGAAGCGAATTCTTGAAAGGACCGTGGGAGAGCATCGTGCCTCATGGGCTGATAAACTTGATGATGCTTTGTGGGCTTTCCGTACTGCTTACAAGACCCCGATCGGCTGTACGCCTTATCGTCTTGTGTACGGGAAAGCGTGCCACCTCCCCATTGAGTTGGAGCACAAGGCTTATTGGGCCTTGAAGTGGGCTAATTTTGATATAAACAAAGCCGGTGACCTACGCAAGATCCAACTCAATGAGCTGAATGAACTCCGTAATGAGGCTTACGAAAATTCTTTGATCTATAAGGAAAGAACTAAGCTCATTCACGACTCCAAGATCAAAAACCGAGAGTTTCATGTTGGAGACAAAGTCTTACTTTTTAACTCTCGGTTGAAAATCTTCTCGGGAAAGCTCAAATCTCGTTGGTCCGGCCCATTCACCATTGCCCAAATTTTTCCATATGGTACTCTCGAGCTCGCTCAACCTGATGGACCAAATTTTAAGGTGAATGGCCAACGAGTGAAGTTGTACTTTGGTGAGGACACCTCTAAGGAGGTGATTCCATCTCTCATCACGTTCCCCATGAACTAATTTTGGGTCGAGTCAGGCTCGTGACTCGGTTATCAAAAACAAGCGCTCCTCGGGAGGCAGCCCGAGTATCTATCCTTTTATATTTTAATCCCCTAAGTGTAGGGGGGGACTTCTATATGTGTTTGTCTTTGTGTGGTGTGATTACAAGGATAAGTGCACTCTTAGAAGTTTTTAAAGAACCGTGCTCCCATGTTATCCGAAATCCGGTTCTATCTCTCAACTATCGTGATTCAATTTTCTTCATACTCACATTTGAAATTGATCACTTTAGTCGTCTCTTCCTTAACTTGAGTTAACCAACGTGCACAATGTCATAAGTGTAGGGGAAACTTTTCCCACATGCTTAAACATTGAGGACAATGTTTATCTTAAGTGTAGGGGGGACTTCTATCGAAGTTTTAAGTGGACTTTTCCATAAAAATGCCTTCAATTAACCGGAAAATCCTATTTTTCAACATTTTTCAAATTTTTTATTAACTTTGGCCATTTAGTTGTAATTTTTAAATTTTTATCGTTGCTTTCATATGTATATATTCCAAAATAAAGTCAAAAATATTAATAAAGTGGTGTAGCTAGTTTAGAAATCTTTGACATATTAGGCCCGTTGCGTTTATTTTGACTCAACCCGAATAGACTTATCCAAGTTTATTCTAGCTAGTATCCTTAACCATGTAGACCTTAATTGGTTTATTAGGCTAAGTATCCACGAATCTCATTACTTGAGATTTTAAATTGTGGAGGACGAGAAATGATAGAGTCAATTATAAGTCGGTATTCTTGCGCAAGCCCACTTGGTGTAATTATTTGCCTATTCTCCCATCACTTGCTAATAATTTATCTGCAATAAGTAAGGTCGTACGATTTGAAAAGTTACTTAGCTTCTAGCCCAAGATCGTTTAAAAGTTGCTCGGTAATGATAAGAGTTCATAGCCAAGGCATAACTTATGAAGCGGGGCGCGAAGATTGGCGAGTCCGAAAAGGCCCTAACAAGGCATGAGGATTTAATTTTATTGCTGAAGATCCAAAGTGATGTGAAAAGCATTATTCCTAAAGTCAATATGTAGGATCAAGACTCACGACGAAAAGCAATCAACTCCCATAAAGATCATGGAGAAGTCTATCCGAAAAGACCCTAACAAGGTATGAGGATAAATAGATCCAAGTCCGAAAAGGAGGCGGATCGTTGTATCTCAAAATCCCAATTAGAGATTGAAGAAATAATCATGAAGTCGTGGTCAACAAAGTTGGAGTACCCCTCAAAAGTCTCCAAGTGAAGAAACTCTATTATGATGAGAAGACCATTATCTCAAGAACGTCTCTCGAAGATATGAAGTATGAAGTACATGCCAAATATCGGCCCGAGAAAGGTCTCAAATCGCGAACCAAGTTATGTCAAGATATGAACTTTTTGATATCCCGAGAAGCAGTTTTAAGAGATTTTGTCCTTTAGCTAACTATTGATCAAATCGTCCTACTTTGCTTTCAGCCCTAATAAACTATCGAAATAAGTCCAAAAATGCATCTTCATGATCATTCTAAGACAAAAATAAAATATAAGAGATACACCTAGGAATAAGGGAGTTTAAGCATTTAATTAAGCCATGTGTGTAAGTGTTTGAATTGCTAACTTATAATAACAATGATCTCGTTTTTAAGCTTAGTTTGGGGAACGTGAAACTTGAGGGTGATAAATCTTCGCAGCACCAAAGCCCTAATGTAAGTCATCGATTTCTTTGCAAGTTATTTCCATATAGCTATTTTCAAGTGAAAATGGTTTTCTATCCTTTTGTTTCCTTCAAAGTCTTAATTTCCTTTAGTACTTTAATTTTTTTTGGTAGTATTTTAAATAAGGCCAAGGTTGATTAATTATGAGAAAAGTGTAAGCTTGCTTTATCACTAAGCATTGCATGAGGGCATGGCAATGGTTAAGTGTAGGGGATTTGATAGGTGTGTAAACACCCATCCTTTTACCACTTAATTCGGGCTAAAACGAGACCAAAACACGTATTTAATATCAATTGTTTGGAATTATGCGTGGTTTTTGTGTTTATTGTGTTTTCAGAGCCAACCGGATGAATATTGAAGAAAACATGGGATTGCACGGGTTTTACTGAAGAAAAAGACTCAAGATAAAGTCTATTGTCCAAGAGATGCAAGAGATTTAAAGTCGCTGGGCGTATTCGAAGATTTATCGAAGAAAAGGACCAAAGATGGAAGATTTATATAAGTCGAAGAAACTCAAGTCTAATAAACGAAGAAATTAAAAGACGAGTTGAATTTAATCGACAACAAATCCCGAATCAGAATCGGAAACGGAAACTTTTCTGAAAAGACGAAAATACAAGAAGAACGGGAGAAATCCCACTCTCCAACTAAAGGACAAGCCTATATAAAGGAGTCCCTCACACACATTTAGAAGCTAGCTTTTCATTTTTCTTTTTCCCCACTCTTTCTTCTTCCTGTTTCGTAGCATCACCATCACCACTAGGGTGATTGGTGATTTTTATCTTTGTCTTTTCAATCTTGTTGTTTTAATTCTTGTTTTGATCTTGTTTAAACATCAATCATTCAATACAAAGTTCTTATTTAATCTTTCCATTTTATCTTGTTCATCATCATCTCTACCTTCAAGTTCTTAATTTTTTATTTTTCTTGATTTGATCTTCAAAAATTTGTTGGGATTCGTGTTTTTATTGATGGGATTAGTAGTTTATGATTAGTAAATGTTTTGTGATTGATTTATTTTAGTTTTTGGTGAAAAACTTGGTGAATTTTGGATTAAACATTTCCTCCGTGTTCTTCGTTACCTGCTACTGTTCTGGGTTTCCAGACTTCCGAACCAAACAAAAAGTTCCGAATGAAGCCTTCATTCGGAAGCTTCCGAACCAAGCATTAAGTTCCGAGTCAGTGACTTCCGAATCAAACTGAAAGTTCCGAACCAAACTCCTTCATTCGGAAGTTTCAAAGTTCCGAACCAAGCCCTTCATTCAGAAGTTTCAAAGTTCCGAACCAAGCCCTTCATTCGGAAGTTTTAAAACTTCCGAACCAGTGACTTCCGAACGAAGCTAAACTTCCGAATCAATATTCAGACTTCCGAATCAGTGAGTTCCGGATGAATGAACAGTAACTTCCGCATCATAAAGTTCCGAATGAGTTCTCAAGTTCCGGATGAATGTAAGTTCTGAATCAAAGGGTAAAGTTCCGAATCAATTTTTCTTTTAGGTTACTGTTTGTTTGTTTTACTGTTCCTTTATACTTATTGAACTTTAATTTCAATTTTAATTTTAATCTTAATTTTAATCTTAAGTTTAATACAAGTCTTTGTTGATCATAATTAAAGTAATTGTCTTTGATTTAAATGTTCATTTCCACTTCTTATTAGATTAGAAAACCAAACCCTTTTATTTAGTAACCAAGAACAATCATTCCACTTAAGACCTAGATCAATTCGAGAGGATATCGAGAGAGAAATTAGAACCCATTGCAAAATCATGTATTATATGTAGCTCAAATGTGTTAGTGGGAAAGTCGGGAATCTTAACGGCACTAGAATATCCATGAATGTTGGATTGCATACGTTCATACAAAGTGCGATTATCAATAGCCATGGCTTCTTGTGGTGGAGTCAAAGCACGATTCTCGTGATCGGCTTGGTGGACGATGGTGGTCTTACTCTTTCTCTTTTTCTTCCTTTTCGGAGGAAGAGGTTGTACACCAATCGGTATTTGTGCACGCCCGCGAGTGAGCATGCAACTCAATACGAGGAATGAGAGAGAAGCTCTCGTGTGACTTTGAAGAGAAATGGATTATCCTCTTCGAGTTTCAGTATTAAATATCCACAAGAAAATAACAATATATGTATATACTACTTTGGGTGCAAGACCCCCAATGAAGCCTTCCTTCTTAGAATACTTACAAGTGAACGGGGGGTTAGGTGGCGCGAAGCACTTAAGTACCTATTGACCCTTAGATGGCATTTTATAGCACATCGCCTTTCTATTCACTTAAATGTTCGTATTCTTCGAATTGTTGCTTATTGAGAGTATTTATCTATTCTTGCTTTATTTTGTTTGATCGATACGCGTGTCAAGGACCGGAACGCCCCTCAACACGGTGTATTGCCTCGGCAATACTTATGGAAGATATGTAGATTGATTGTTCTTATACGTATACGTATTTACTTATAATAATATATGGAAAATATTTTTGTATTTATAAGTTTTTTTAAGGGAAAATACTATATGTACATAAAAACCGAGAGAAACTAATAATATATATTTTTGGGTGCAATCTCTTAGGAAAAAGATTGCTTTTTGGATTTTTTTATTTTTTTGGTCAATTCTTTAGGAAAAGAATTGTTTTGTTAATTTTTTAGTTTTTATATATTTTTATATTTTTGATTTTTATTTGTTTTTTATTTATGATACGTAAAAATAACGTTCACAAAATGAACGGATCCCAAAAGCCAATGAAAACCGTCAATCGATAGTCTCTCGTGTAGTCAAAGAACCGGCAGCGGCGCCATTTAAAATTGTGTATAATGCAGTTCGTTTTTTCTCAGTTCTTGCTAATAGAAAGTCCAACCAATATCGGGTTTTTAATTGTTCTTGGTTGTTAAGCTTGCTTGGATAATCTATTTGCTAATTCAATCAAATGCTTGCAAAACGGAAAAATATTACCTACTTATATGTAAAACATATTGCAAATACCACGTTTTTATTCAAGTAGAAATTCAAAATGCAAAGTATGAAACTTAAAGGACTGAAATTGTAAAATCTATGAAAGATAAATGCTTGAAATGTAAACTCTAACAATTATAGGGACAAAAAGTGCAAAACAGTAAACTACAAGGATCAAAAATGCAAATTCTATAACAAACTAACCAAAAGTGTAACAAACTAACAAAATGCTAACTGAATTTAACAACTTTCAATACTATAGGGACTAACAAAGTGCAAACCCTAAAAACATGGAAGATTATCCAAATTTACCAACTGTTTAAAACTATAGGGACTAAATGGCAATTATGGAAACTTTTTAAGCAAAAACGGGACAAGTAAGAAAATAAGCTCGTTTGAGCTTAATACTCAACCAATTTTGATGAGACAAATTGCAAAACGTTTAAAATCTCAAATAAGCTACGTGTGTCCAAGGAAACTTGCTAAAAATGAGAAATAAGCAAATGAGTGCTTATCAATAAGCACAAAATAAGCTAATGCAAAATCCAATCAGTCACAACTTGATTTTTCTATTGAAACTGATTAAGCAACTGATTTAAGGAATGGGAAATCAAACTAGAAACTTTTTCATCCAGAAATAAGCTCAAAAACTGAATTAAGCTAAAATTGGGCTTATGTTGACCAAGCGTTGACCAGCTTTTTTTCAAAAAGCTAAAAATCTCAAAATCATGTAACTCAACTACTTAATGGGATTTGTGAAGAAAAATAGCTAAGTTTATGAAGAGAATACTGAGAAACAAATTTTCAGTTTACAAGTTACAGAAACTTTCATTAAGTCTGCTTATCTGAAAATTGCTTATTGCTATCTGATTATGGAATACTGTAGAAAATCCTTCTAGAATCTGAAACTATATGATGTAAGCTAAAGCTGAGAACAAATTTGGTGAAAATTCATCAAGTAATGAATGAGAACTGATCAAATCAAAATTACAAGTTTCTAAATGACTAAAATGCATAAGGCTAACCCAAACTTTTTATGTGCCATTTGCCTGTTTGACCTTCTTAATGACTTGTAAATGACTTAAAACAGCTTATTACCACCAATGGACTACAAATGAACTCTAAAACTCCAAATCTTAATACTTGAAAACTCTCTTTAAACTACACCCAAACACTCCTTTAACTGGTTGTATGAAAATTTATGAAGACTTTTTGATTATGAAATGAAACTGAGTGAAAATCTATAGCTAGCTAGATTCAATGATCAAATTGAAATGTTTAAAAGTATAAAGCAAGTACTTAACTCCACTAGAACTACAAACAAGATGCAAGACCAAAATTTACTGAATTAAGGCAGTTAACTAGAATCTTAATCAAATCCAAAGAACAAGTAACAGAATTAAGCTACAAACTCATAAAGATCAACTAATAAGCAACTTCAAACAACTTTTATCATTCAAACATCAAGTTTACTCTAGAAAAATAGCATGCATTAGACTTGTTGAGTGGAACAAAAACAAAGGCTTTAGAACCTATTGTAGAATTCCTTTGAGAAGAAGATGAGCGCTGAGCTCTCTTAGCCTAGTGATAACCACCACCTTATCACTAGGAGACAATCAATCAACAATATCAGCTACAATTCAACAGGAATCTATCAATCTGCTTGAAAATCTTCAAAAGCTATGGAAATGACTGAATTCTGATCAAACAGCTATCAAACTCCTTCAATGTCAGTTATGATCCATGAATGATCATAACAAACACTTAACAGCAACAAAAGTATCCAATATCAGCAAGGAATGAACAGGAATGGTAAGAACAATTTTGGCGGGAAAGCTTGAATTCATAATTTATTCAATGGAAAACGGTTACAAGTTTGTTGGAAGCTAGTAACTAACTAACTAACTCAAGAGTTTGTCAGACTCTTGAGTAGCTAGGGTAAAATTGAAGGGAAGGGAAAGAAATTAAGAGAACTATGTGTTTTTACAAAACTAGGCTACAAGTACAAATGAGGTCTAATCCAGCTATTTATAGACATGAAGGAAGAGTTTGTTGGGATTGGTGACGTGTCAGAACCAATCCCAGCTTGCCACGTGTAGAATTCTGCACATTGCATTTGAAGGTATGAACAAGGAATTGGGCTTTTCTTCATTGATTGATTTCATGTTAATTGATTGGCACCATTGTGTTTATCTCTTCAAAACGATCAAGTTTGATGTTGAAAACTTTCCATGAAATTGCTTGTAGCTAAAACGCGATCCTGGTAAATTTTTCCTTTGAAGAAGATGCCACGTGTCAGCGTTTGATTGGCTGAAAAATCTTCACACGGATTGAACTGTTGGGATTGGGTAATAAATGCCAAATGCTGAGTGGATAATTAATATTCAATCCGTGTGACTTGCTTCCTTTCTTCTCATTGGCTGAAAAACTTGTCACATGGATCAAACTTTAAAATCTTTCCAATATTGGCAGAATTGGTCCTTCAACTTTCATTCTTTGAACAAAATGGTCCTTTGACTGAGTTGACTTGAGAGTTGACCAAGTTTGACTTGAATCTTGACTTTTTACAATATTTGCACTTTTAGTCCTTCAACTTTGATAACTTGTCAAGATAGGTCCTTGTACTTCAAAGTCTTGTCACTTTTGATCTTTCTTTGTCTTTTTCATCCATTTGAGCTTGATTTTTCCTTGTTTGTTTGGAAATGTATCTTTTTACCTACACAAGTGTACACAAACACAAACATACCACATAACACTGTTTTTGCCAAATAAATTGGTATTTTGCTTCATGTTTTAGGGTTATTTGTTGATAAAAGGATATGAGTTTAAGCTCATATCACTTCTACTCTAATCAAATTCCACCAATCCAAGCACCGGTCTTTACTCCAAATGATACGCTAGCTGATGTTCTAAACCATCTCACTGCATACTTGTCAAAACTTGTTGCAACTAGAGGATTTCCACCAACAAACAATCAGCTCCGCACCTCTTCAAATCCTCGAAAACAAGCCACTGTTCAAGATGGTCAAGTGACGGTGCAACCTATTCAGGGAAGGCAAAATTCATATGGACCTCCTACAAGGACTGGGAACAATCAAGCTGTGAATTCTCAAGCTAGTGGAAATGGGAGTCCTATTGGTCCTAAGAAGGTTGTGACTTGCTATAATTGCCGAGGACAAGGTCATATGGCTAGGGAATGCACTCAACCGAAAAGGAGGAGGGATGATGCATGGTTTCGTGAGAAGATGTATTTGGTTGATGCTCAGTCTAAGGGGAAGATTTTGGATTCAGAGGAGTTAGCATTTCTTGCAGACCCAGGGGCAGCAGATACTGAAGGCATTGCAGTCGTTTCTACTTCTAATGCAGCTTATCAAGCAGATGATCTTGACGCATATGATTCAGATTGTGATGACATTCACTCTGCCCAAGCTGCTCTCGTTGCTAATCTCTCTCACTACGGTTCTGATGTCGCCAGTGAGGTACCAACCACATCTAATAATATTGATGATAACCAACATCAAGTTGGGCATGAAAATGACAACCTCGAACAACATTCGGGGACTAGTAACTCAAATGATATGGTATCCAATCCTACACATTTGAGTGAACCTCAACCAAATGCTACGACGGGTATGGAATCTTATGCTCAACATGATTTGGTCATGGTGCCTAAACATATTATTGATCAAATGCATATGGCCCTCAGACAATCCGTAGATACCAATTCCACCCTAACTACTGAGCTTGCGTTGCATAAATAAAAGGTCAAAGCTTTTGAAATGGTCCCTCAAGCAGAGAAAATAACATGTTCTGAATTTGACCAATTTCGTTTTGAAAAGATTGAACACTTGAAAGAAATAGAATCATTAAAAGCTAATCTTTCCAATGAAGTAAAAGCAAAAGAGTCGGTTGTCAATGATTTTCAGAAACTTAAAATGGATTTCGAAACTCTCGAGTCTAAAAAGGTTGAATCGGAAATTAATGCTACCAAACTTCTTAAATTCAAAGAACAACAGCTTTTAAAACAATACGCTACCACAGAAAAGGTTCATCTTTTAACTAAATCATTTAAAGAACTCGAACTTAAGCGTCTTCAAGATTTACCACCTAATCCCGGTTATGCAAAACAAGCTCAGGAATATATTCCCGGTCTTTATGATATGACCATAATTGGCAAATCGAAAGAAGCACCTTTTGTTCGTAGTACTGAGGAGACACAATCACTTGCGGATGAAACTCATTCTAAAATGCTTTCAAACTTCCATACAATTGATTATGATCAACATAACAAAGATCAATTTTCGAAAAAGACACGCATTCGCTTACAAAAGGAATTAGCAGAATTGACAGTTCTTGTGCCCCAAAGTTTGTCAAATGAAAACCTTCCTAGTACGTCTCCTACACTTGTCAAAGCGGATTTAACAAAGTTAATTCCACCGGTAAGCAAGGCGTCCGTTAACTTAAATGCGGTTCACCAACACTTAGCCGATTTTGACAAGGTCATCTTGGAACGTACGAAGGCTTCGGCCATAACAGAAGGTGAATGGAACTTTGAGCACACTAGAGCTGCGTTCCGAAACGAAATTGTTGCGTTTGTAGACAATGTTAAGGCTTGTCTTAGTAATCTTAATCAAGATTTGTTTTTGGAAATAGAAGAAGTTAGACGTGTTTTCAATGAAATGCGTGATGCCTATGAAAACAGTTTACTTGAAATAGAACGGGTTTCACGCCACAATGATCTGCTTCTGAAGCAAGTGATGTCTCATGATATAGTTTCCGTCTGTGTGAATAAAAGTGTTGATAATGATTCTATTGTGCATTGTTGAATCTGTGGATAATGTGGTAGATAGTACTTGTCACGAATCTGACGCTGAATTTTTAAAGCTTCAAGACTCATATTCTTTGCTTTCAAAACATTTTGATGAGATTCATACACATTGTATTTCGCTTGAATGCAAGCAACAATTTATTCAAGAAATATTTGAAACGTCATTCGAAGGTGTTAATATCGATGATGCAAACTTTGAAAAGAACTTTCGATTGAATTTACAATCAAAACAGCGTCAGCCAAGTGACAAAGTTGATACATCTCTGCCGATAGAAATAGAGAAATCCAAGGAGCTTAACTGTGTGAACGTACTTGAGGCCGCTGAGAACTTTAAAATGGATCTAGATAATCGAGTTTCCAATATTTTGTCCAAAGTTGATAACTTAAAACAGAAAAATACACGACTTTTCGATTCAGTAAAGCCCGCATGTGTTGATACCACTACACAGAATCAATCATTGATTGAACAATTGAATCGAAAGTCGGTGGAAATATTTGATTTGAGGGAACAAATTTGTGATAAGAATCTGGTCTTGGCTGAGTTAAAGGAAACACTTCGTACTCTAAAAGGTAAGAATGTTGTGGATAACGCAGCCACTGTCTCAGCATCGTCTTCTAGTGCAATCAAAAGGAACCTTATAGCCGTCACACCACTTAACAAGGGCCCTAGGACTAAACCATCTCAAAATTTGGTCACTAAAGATAAGGCGGAATCAAAACCAGCTTCTAATATTCCCGTGTTGCCTTCTAAAGGAGTAAGCACCACTACTAAGGCTCAAAGATCTAAGCTTAAAAGAAACAAGAAGAATGATAGGATCTTGCCCCCATCTAGTAGTCAAGTGAAGAAGAAAGTAGAAGCCCATCCTAGGAATGTTATTTCTGTTTTGAATAAAAAGAATCATGTAGCTAAACCTAAAGGCTCTGCGGTTGCAGCGTTCTAAGCCTAGTGTGAATTCTAATTTGAAATGTTGGAATTGCAATGAATGTATGTTTTCTAGTCGTCATGATTCTTGCCTTATTGACCTTGTGAATGAGATGTATGCCCGGAAAAATGGATTAGAATGGAAACCGACTGGGAATGTGTTAACCCAAGTTGGTTGGATGTGGCGCCTCACTGGTAGAACTTTCACTATAGTAGGAAATACGTGCCCTTTGACTAGGATCACTCCCACTAAAGCGAAGAAAGCGTTCCCTTTAACTAGGAGTACCAAGGCTACCAAAACACAAGCGTGTCCTTTAACTAGGATCACCGACACTACTGTAGGAACCAAGCGCCCTTTAAATAGGACTACTCCCACTGTAGTGCCCGCAAATAATCCAAAACCTAAGAAAGTTGGAACTGTAAAACCTGTTAGTGCTAAAACTCACATTAGAAAACGCAGGAAATCTAAGGGTCAAACAAATGTTAGCAATTCTGATAATCTTATATCTGTATCTGCTAACACTCCGGAACCAATAGTTTCCAATGCATTGTCTACTGTTGTTATTGAAAACAGGTGGTCCAAATTGTTCTCTGGTACTTGGACTCTGGTTGCTCCAACCGGAGATCGCTCTCAGCTCAGAAATTTCGTCAGCAAGTTTCTTGGTACGGTTCGATTTGGAAATGATCATATTGCAAAGATAATGGGTTATGGTGAATATCATATTGGGAATGTTATAATTTCAAGAGTGTATTACGTGGAAGGTCTTGGTCACAACTTATTTTATGTGGGACAATTTTGTGATGCAAACCTAGAAGTTTCTTTTTGAGAGCATACCTGCTTCATTAGTAATTTGGAAGGGGTTGATTTATTGAAAGGTACTCGAGGGAATAATTTGTATACTTTGTCTCTACAAGACATGATGGCCGCTTCTCCCGTATGTCTTCTCTCCAAAGCATCGAAGACTAAGTCATGGTTATGGCATCGACGGTTATCTCATCTTAACTTTGACGCTATTAATCACTTGGCGAAAAACGAACTTGTTCGTGGTCTTCCTAAACTATCATTTCACAAGGATCATTTGTGTTCCGCGTGTACAATGGGGAAAAGCACTAAGAAATCTTACAAACCCAAGACGGAAGACACCAACCAAGAGAAACTTTATCTGTTGCATATGGATCTTTGTGGACCAATGCGTATTGAAAGTCTTAGTGGCAAAAAGTACATCCTCGTCATTGTCAATGATTACTCTCAGTTTACATGGGTGAAATTTCTTAAAGCAAAAAATGAGGCACCTAAATTCATCATTGGATTTCTCAAGATGATTCAAGTGCGTCTCAACACTACTGTCCGACGCATTCGTACAGATAATGGAACCGAATTTGTGAATCAAATATTGCGTGATTATTATGAAGAAGTCGGTATATCTCATGAAACATCCGTTGCACACGCTCCACAACAAAACAGTGTCGTTGAAAGGCGAAATCGCACACTTATGGAAGCTGCTCGAACGATGTTAATTTACGCAAAGGCTCCATTGTTTTTTGGGCAGAAGCAGTATCTACAGCAGTGTACACCCAAAACCGGTCACTAATTCGTAAACGCCATGGTAAAACACCTTATGAGCTTCTCCATGGAAAAGTACCAGATTTATCATATATTCATGTATTTGGTTCTCTTTGCTATCCGAACAATGATGGTGACAATTTGGGAAAACTTCAACCAAAGGCTGATATTGGTATTTTCATTGGTTACGCACCCGCAAAGAAGGCATACCGAATCTACAATCGTAACTCTCGCAAGATCCTTGAAACTATGAATGTTGATTTTGATGAGCTGACAGCAATGGCTTCTGAGCATAGCAGCTCCGAACCCGCACTTCATGAAATGGGACCCAGTAACATTAGTTCTGGTCTTGTCCCAAACAACCCTACTTCATCATCATTTACACCACCTACTAGGAAGGAATGAGATACGTTGTTTCAACCGTTCTTTGATGAATTCTTTACTCCTCCAAGTATGGTTGCTCCAGAACCTGAGGGCATAGCTCCGGTAACCGAAGTTGTCGCTCCAGCAACCGTTGCACAATCAGACACATCTGCACCTACAATTGGTCAAGATATACCTTCAACGAGTAATTCTCAACCAACACATGTAACAACTACCCACGTCATGCCTATTGATGATGAAGAGGATGATGATGATCACGATTTGGAATTCGCTCAAATGCGTGAACTTCCATTCTTTGGTGTACCAATTCCTGACCCTAATCAAGCCGGGTCGTCCACCTCAGAGGAAGCTCCTGGTACGGTTTACTCCAATCCATGGATTCGTGAACATGACAGCAAGTGGACAAAGAAATCATCCTATAGATTCTATTATTGGTGACCCTAATCGTCTGGTATCCACACGAAGACAGTTACAAGAAAGTGCAATGTTTTGTCACTTTGATGCTTTTCTCACTGAAGTTGAACCTAAGACATGGCAACAAGATTTTACTCAATCCTGTTGGATAGAAGCTATGCAAGAAGAACTTAACGAATTCATACGTCTTGAAGTTTGGGAACTTGTCCCATGCCCGGATCAAGTGCAGTTACTCACATTGAAATGGGTTTACAAGGTGAAACTCGATGAGTTAGGCGGAATATTGAAGAACAAAGCTAGACTAGTAGCTCGTGGATACAAGCAATTATTGGGCATCGACTTTATGGAATCATTTGCACCTGTTGCCCGTTTGGAAGCTATTCGACTATTCCTCGCTTATGCAGCCCATATGAATATGATCGTCTATCAGATGGATGTGAAGACGGCATTTCTTAATGGTGAACTCAAGGAAGAGGTCTATGTTCAACAATCGGATGGTTTTGTGAATCCTAATTATCCTAATCATGTGTATAAGCTTAAGAAGGCTCTCTATGGGTTGAAACAAGCTCCTCGCGCATGGTACGATCTTTTGTCACAATTCCTCATTACGCAAGGCTTCGCTAAAGGCAAGGTGGATCCCACGCTGTTCATTCAAAAACGAGGTAAAGATATGATTATGGTACAAATATATGTTGATGATATTATATTTGCAGCCTCGACCCAAACTTTATCCGACGAATTTGGGAAACTCATGTCTTCCAAGCTTAAGATGTCAATGATGGGCATGGTATCATTCTTCTTAGGTCTTCAGATATCCCAGAGTCCCAGAGACATCTTTATCAATCAATCCAAGTATGCCCTTGAATCGCTTAAGAAGTATAAGATGGAATCTTGCGACCCCGTGGATACTCCAATGGTGGAACGAACTAAGCTTGATGCAGATCCACATGGAGTTGCCGTTGATCCGACACTTTATCGTGGAATGATCGGTACTCTTCTGTATATCACAGCCAGTCGACCTGATCTTCAGTTTGCTATATGTATGTGTGCCAGGTATCAAAGTAGGCCTACTGAGTTACACTTAGCTACTGTTAAAAGGATCTTTCGATATCTTAAAGGAACCATTAATCGGGGACTTTGGTATTCGAAGGACTCTTCTATTGCACTAATGGCATATGCAGATGCGGATCACGCGGGTTGTCAAGATACAAGGCGTAGCACGAGTGGAACATTGCAACTACTAGGAGATCTATTAATCAGTTGGGCATCGAAAAGGCAGAAAAGCGCTGCAATTTCAAGTACGGAAGCAGAATACATAGCTATGTCCGGTTGCTGTGCTCAAATTCTTTGGATGAGATCGCAATTAACCGACTATGGTCTGGGTTTCAACAAAATTCCGATGTACTGTGACAACAAGAGTGCAATTGCCTTATGCTGCAACAATGTTCAATTCTCCCGGTCGAAGCATATTGACATTCGCTACCACTTCATCAAGGAGCAAGTGGAAAATGGAGTAATAGAGCTTTACTTTGTCCGATCTGAGTATCAATTGGCGGATATTTTCACGAAGGCTTTAGATCGCGCTCGAATTGAATTTTTGGCCGACAAGCTAGGAATGAGAACTTTCTCGCCAGAGACTCTAAAGGAACTCGCAGATGAAGCGCAAGAATAGTGGTGGTAAAACTATTCTTCGTATCCTTGGTGATCATTTGTATATATTGTTTATATTTTTATCCACAAAAGCAAAATACAAAAATATAAAACCATATAAAAACCATAAAAATTGAAAAACTCATAAAAATCCAAAAATATTTTTACTTTATTTTTCAAAGGCATGTCTTTTGGTATGATAATATTTACGGCCTTAGAAATGTTGATTAATATCGACACGGCGCCATAAATAGAGTTCGTACAAAAGTTGTAATTATTTCATAAAACATGCCTAAATGGCTTGTAGTTATTTCTGACTGCAACCCGGTTTTCACATTACAGTCAAGTATTTCTTATGAAAGCTTTGGCTCACAACGGGAATTAATTTTCTCGGGCAAGGTTTACTTTAAAACCTTGTAAGGGATCAAGTTTACTTTATAACTTGGTCTCACACAAATCTATGTACGCCTCAGTGCATTTATTTGTTAAAACAAGAGAAGTCTTGTTTTTATGAAGCTATCATCTCTACAACCATGCTATCTACAATTGGTATCTACATACTAGACGATGCGACTACTCAACCGACGACTACAGCTCTTTCGATAGAACACGGGTCAACAATTGAGGGGGAGCACTTGTCAAGCATTCAGAATCTTCGATGCCGAAAGTGCCAAGCTCACTAATTGGTGTCAAGACAACCATACCAATCGTACATGTGGTGTCAAGAGATGAATTCAGACGTGACGAGGCGACCAACATATGCTGACAAGAACCATTTGATCTTATCATACGATGTTCTCATCTATCAGGTCCAACCTTGTCAATTCTTTTCTAATATGGTGAATATGTGATCATGTTACAAATCGGTATCATATCTCATGCGTTTGATATCATGAAGATAAAACGGACTTGCATTTTTCTTCCCAAAACCTTTGTTAAAACTTCATTAAATCAATTGATATTAAAAACATCGATTGGGTTAATATTTTTAATATGGGGGAGAAAATGTGATTTAATATGGGATATTATCACAAATGGTTTCACTTAATGTGCTGGCTCATCCCGAAATGTGCGAAATGTTTTCGAATATCGTGGCATATGTTAAGGGGGAGCAAAATGGATTTGCATATCAAAATGGATTTTCATGGTGACATATACTTACCCATAACCCATTTATTTCACGACGATGAAGATTGTGGTGACATAAGGATGGTAGGATAGGTTAAGTCCAATGATTCTTCTAGAACCGGAGGAATCTTCCCAAGGACATTCCATAGCTAGAAATAGTAGTCCTTAGGAAAGATGGAGAAAGATTGTGAACGTAGCTGAATGCCGACCAGGTACTTAAGTTAGCACTGGAACAATCACAACAAGGTGCTAGTTATGACGTATTGGTAAGCATTGAAGGGGTTGAAGAATGAAAAAGAATTGTAAAGATAAAGGGTGTAAAGAAAGAAGCCCTCCTTACAACTTTAGGCAGAAACCGGGTCAATACATATGCTATTGAGATCATTTTTAATGACTCTTGATATTGAAGATAGAAATCATGGACCCAGTGATGCAATGCACAACCCATCCCAGCTAACTCAAATATCTCTTAAAAGGTATTTGTTTTAATCACACGGAGACAACGCATTATCTATTGATTTATTCACTCCGAATAAATTGGTATTGAAAAGGTGGCACTCCTCTCCAGCCTCCGATCACTAAAATCCAAAATGCGCGATCGATTCTAGAGCCATTTGAGATCATCAAATATCTCATTAGGACACATTTCCATATTTCCTTGCTTCTTCACACACTGTGAAAAGTGAGAAAGATCTTAAGAGTCCTACGCAAAATCTTCATGATCTTGTCTGAACATCCGAGTAATACGAAAGTATTTACAATGAAGATGGAAATCCTTCTTGAGCGAATATCAAAAAGCTCATGGTAGGTGACTTGTGCGATTCTTTATGAATCAAACTTGTGATAATTGGAAAGCAACAGCTGTTTAATTCTTAACTGAATTTAAACACGTTCCAGGCCTCTACGCAATATCTTAGTGATCTTGCCAGAACACTCAGAGTGATACCTTAGTGTTCACAGTGATGAGTGGAAATCCTTCTAGTGTTAACCTCAAACAACACTTGGTAGGTAACTTGCAAGATTCTATACGAATCAAGCTCGTGACAACTGGAAAGCAACGATGGTGCGGTTCTTAATTGAATTTCACATGTTCCAGGAACATGAATTGACGGCTTCAAATCATGCGGATATTATTATCCAAATGATTCACTCTTTATGTTCACAGTCAGCTTTGGACGGTCGAATAAAGAGAACGGGTTTACCCGCGAAATCCTGTCAGGAAGTTACTTAATTGAAACTGTCCGTCACGGGTACGATATCTAATATCGTCCAACGGTCTTCACCGACCGGAGGTAAAATGCTACCGAATTAGAATGAAATGTTCAAAGCCATTTCGTTCGTGTCTACTTATGTTGCGGCATTTGAAGACGGTGGCGTTGCGGAATCCAAGAAGAAGTCGTCCCCGCATGCTTATACTTTATGCACATAATATCTCATTTAATTTAAGAAAGCCTAAAAGTTAAGTCTTCCGCTGTATCAAACTCTGAATCTTTCAAGAATTACGAAGGTATAAGTATGTGGGACATGGCGTCACGAAGAGGCGAAGATCACAAGTGATGGATGCACGAGATCAAGGCAAGAGATTAATTCTCAAGATTGATATCAAAGATCACATCAGCATGTTCACCAGAAAAGAAAAAGGAAAAGAAAGAAGAAGACTACGAGCTCAAGACAAGCATAGTATGCTAGGTTTATTTCATTATTGTAACTCGGGTAACACCCTTGTTTGGAGTGACCTCCCTTAGGGGGAGATTGTTGGAAATACGTTTTTCGTATTAAGAAGGACCGGTCACTCCAACGATAGTCCATGTAATAGCTCGTAGTTTAGTTAACCTTCTTTATTTATCAAACAAGTCCAAGCCTAGCCCACAACATGTGTAGGCCGGCCCAAACGTGTAAGCCCAAGCCCATTACAAGGCTTGGGTAAATAAACCCTCTCCTTAGATGGAGAGGGTGGTGTGTTCTTCATTTTTACACATAGTGAAAAAGTGTTTTTCTTTCACTTTTTCTCTCTAAGTGTGTGTGTTCTCACCATCTCTCTATCTCTTTCTCTCTCTAAAACATAAGAAATATTTACATATCCTACAGATATATAAATCGATGATGATTATTGAGTCGATGAATTTGAGTTTAGGTTCGGTTGTTTGATTGTAGGTGTCGAGTCGAAAGTGGTTTTGAGTCGAGGGTGGATTTTGTTTGGTTGAGATGAGTCGTTGATAGTTTTCGAGGGTAAGGATAGGTTCGAGGGTGTGGGGGAGTTTGATTTTGGTTCGAGAGAGGTTGTTCGAGTGGTGTCCGAGAGAAGGGGTTGGAGTGGACAGAGGTGTTGGGTTCGAGTATAAGTTTTTGTTTCCGTTATGTTTGAATCTCTTCAGTTCATTCAACCGTTTATGCAGAATAATCCGTTCGTTCGGAACAATCCGTTCGTTCGGAACAATCCGTTCGTTCGGAACAAACCGTTCGTTCGGAACAATCCGTTCGTTCGGAACAATCCGTTCGTTCGGAACAATCCGTTCGTTCGAAACAACCCGTTCGTTCGGAACAACCCGTTCGTTCGGAACAACCCGTTCGTTCGGAACAACCCGTTCGTTCAGAACAACCCGCTCGTTCGGAAAAACCCGTTCGTTCGGAAAAACCTTTCGTTCGGAATAATGTGAATGTGTTCGTTCGGAATAAAGTTTTATACCAGATCTGAATAAATGAAACTATATCTCAAAAATCCCATATTTTAAAAATTGGTTATAAAAATAAAATAGAAATTGAAGATTGATGGATATGGATCAAAAGGTGATGAAAGATTGTTGGACAAGAAGACGTATACTAATAAATTGGACCGATGGAAGGATTGGACAGATTGGTTGGGAGTTGGGACAAACAGGTTGAAAGAAACCCAGATTACGAGAAACTGATTGGATAACAAAAAAGTGATTGGATAACAGAAAACTGATTGGATAAAAAATAGATTATAAAAAATAGATTATAAAAACTGATTATAAAAATTGATAATCCTAATCAAAAAAAAAAAAAAAAACTTTCACCTAATCAAAAGAAAAGAAAAGATTTTTATATAAAAAGTTTGGTGATTTTAATTTAAAATAAGTAAATCAAAGATTTGATTATGATTTAAAGCATAAAAACACAAACTTTTTTAAGATATAAGCTTGAAAAAATCAAAACCCACCAAAATCAATAAAAATAAAAGCAAGAATAAACCAATCTAACATTGACTCTTGATACCAATTGTAGGTTTACGTAATCTTTAGCTTATTCTACATGATGGATTTGATTGATTAAGTGGGTGGATTGATTAGATAATAATAAAGATGAATGAAGGAGATGAGGTGTAGAGAGAGAAAGGAGAGAAAAGAGGAGAGTAGAGAGAGAAAGTAATATGGAATTGTGAATAATGTGAATCACCAACCCCTCCTAACATGCTAGGAGGGGGTATATATAGCTCACCCTACATGTGGGCTATATGGACTATATGATAAATAACTAGATCACGAGCCCAATACATTAATATATCGTTGGAGCGACCGATCCTTCATAAATACGTAAAACGTATTTCCAATAATCTCCCCCTAAGGGAGGTCGCTCCAAGAGCAAAGTTCTAAATATTCTATATCTCGTGATTTATGCTAACTAAGATGTGACCGAGACTTTATTGGGAAAAAAGTATTTCCAACACTGATAAAGTCGCTTGTGTCGATATATATTAGTTTCTAACTTTCTGAGTTAGTTTTTTTTGTAGTTTTGGATACGTTTAGAATATTATCATGGCTCTGGCCTTTGTACTTTTTTACCTTTGTGTATTTGAAGAAAACTTATACACTTTTGAGATCTCGTGCGGTTCAGTTTTGTATCCAAAACATGCTTTATATTGGTATTACTTTTTTTGAATGTTAAGTTCGTGCGGTTCAGAGTATTCCTTTGCATTTTACTCTATTAGTGATTGTAATGTTGATGCCTTCTTTCATGGCTGAATCTGTTATTTAAGAATACACAGAAGCAGTGGTGTCAATATTTCCGCCCCGATCCGAATCCGACAGGACCCGAACTCGACCCGAACATATTCAGGTTACTCGGGTTGAAATTTCAATTTAGGTTTGACATCGGGTATAATATTTATGTCTAATTCGGGTCAACCCGATTGACCTGAATAAGAAATTTTTTTAATTTTTTTAAATTTAAATTTAATATAAATTATATTATAATAATAAAAAAAGTTTTTTTTAATAATTTACCCAAATTCGGGTTAACTCAAACCACCCGACTCGAATAGACCCGAACCCGAGTAACTCGAGTTTAAATCGGTTTGGGTAAATTATTTTTAGCATTGACCCGAATTCAATCCGACCCGATTAATCTAAACCCGACCAACCCGACCGGATTCTCACCCTGCACTAACGCTCATGATAAAGTTGTATAGCTAAAAATGAATACATCATAAAGTTATGTTGTGCGTATATAACAACAAAAAAGCAAATGAATTTTTGCTAGTTGCAATTTGATTTTGTGTTACTTTTATATTAATGTCAAATATACTTTTATTTGTGTGACTTTTATTAATATCAAATAAATATCTAAATATTCTACCTTATCGAGATTCATATATAATGCTAGCTTGCCCATCCGGTAATAGTTGGCTATATATATATTTTACAATGTCTATAATTCATTAACCCTAACTTAATTTATTCCTTTAATACTCACTCACAAAGTTCGTTAGTTTATTGGGTGGGCTATACCACACTATGCTTAAGACAATTTCACACAAACATTTTTATTATGATTAAAAAAGATTTGTAAAATTATCATTTTTAAACATCAATAGATAAATAAAAAATAAATAAACAATAATTAAAAATCATCCATAAAAAGAGTACATTATTGACTGTACACCAACAACCAAATTCAGTCGAGTCACTATGCGTGAGTAGTTTGCTTATTGGATTCAAGATAGGCCCTAAGAGGATTCTATGATTCTTAACGAAAGGACACTGTTCGGGTTGATACAAGATTTCAGAAAGAAGCGCACTTTTTGGTCACGTCAAAACAAGCAATGTTACATTTCAAAAAATAAATATGGATATATATTTTCAAGCAAGAGGTGAACATTATGAGAAATCACTAGCATACTAAAACATGTTTATATGTATTACTAATATAGCATGGTATCCGCGTAATACAGGGACGGATACCTAGTGATTATTTTTTTACAAACAGATGTTACATTTTTACCCATTAAGTATTCAAATTAAAATTAAAATTATAAAAAAATTAAATCAAAACAAAATAAACTCAATAAAAATTAAAAAATTTAATAAAATTTATACCAAAATGGATGTTAAATTAAAGAGCACGAATGTTTTAAGAATATGATGAAATTAAATTATGAAAAAATTAATAAATAAAAAGATATTTTATTTTTAAAATAAAAATATTTTGAAAATTTTGTTACAAAAGTTGTTAAAAATATTACACCAACATTGTTGGCACAAATGAGATGCATCGACAATATGAAGTTGTGTAGATTATGTAATTCAAGAGGCATCTATAACTTATGCTCAATATTTGTTGATTAAGTTATGTATTGATTTATTCATTATTAGTTAAGCTAGATAATGTAAATCTTATGTTTATTGTCGAATCATTAAAGTAGTGAGGAAGTATCTGTCAAATTTTAGATATCTCTAACAAACAAAAAAATAATAAACACAAAACCGAGTCATAAAAACCTCTTGTCACAATGCGGGCACCGAAATAATTATGGTTGGGCCAACAATATAACACAAGTTAGGATTTGTGATCACGCGAACAAATATTTAATAGTAAAAAGGTAACTAATAGTAATTGTAATTTACGTTTTAGATGTTTGGAGTATTTGATACGTAAAAATCAAATAAAGAGTCTTAGCCTTAGCTAATCATAAAACCGGTTATTAGTTAGGAGTGCTTAATTTTTTTTATTAATTTTTATCTTGAACAATTGTTGATGGTAAGAAGCTTAATATAGCTATTCATCTTCATGATTGTATATATATTTCAAAACTTTACTTTTATTTCTTTTATCTTTCAACAAATGATCACTTTTCACTATTTACCTTTTTAGCCTATAATGTTCATGGGTCGATAAACTATTTCACGTTCTATTAGTTTATTTTTAGAAATATTATCATACCGCCTCGATCTAACTTATTCTTAATTCATAATTCCTCAACAATTCATCATTTAATCGGTTAAAAGAATATTTTTAATTGGTCAATTTCATTGTTTCAAATGTTAACTCAAGGATTTTACGTGTCACAGATTTATGCTTCTGATAATGTCATATGTTTCTGAACATCTATAAAACTATTAGTTCTCCTTTGCAATATTTCTCTACTATCTTTTGATTACATTATTATACCATATTTATCAATTAGCTTTTTAAGTACATATTATTTCCATTGAATCCTTGCTATTTTAACACATTGTCGTTCAATTGCATAGATTTTCAGTAATAAAAGTCAAGGTCATAGATTCCCTTAGGTTAAGGTGTCACTTTAGATGTTGCTTTTTTCATGGGTAACTATATGTTGTTGTATCAAGGGTTATGAGAAAGAAGAGTTTGAATCTTTTATGTTGTGATAAAAATGGTAAATACACAAATTCAATGACAAACATTGTGTATAATAAATCTTTTGTTTGACATTTTAACAAAAAGCATTTATTAACTTTTATTTTCTGTTCAATTCATTTTTTTTGTTATATGTTTACTCTATGAATATTTTACGATATTTTTAATTTATTAACCACTACTTAACTTATTTGCTAATTAAAAAAGAATTTAAAATCAAAATTTAGCTAAATAAAATACGTATACGATAATTACACGTCATACCCGCCCATCGGGCGGGTTTTACAACTAGTATATATACATATATATATATATATATATATATATATATATATATATATATATATATATATATATATATATATATATATATATATATATATATATATATATATATATATATATATATATATATATATATATATATATATATATATATATATATAATTTAAAAGATCTAAAAAAATTTAAAATCAATAAAAAAAATATTATCTTATTTTAACTTCTTTTCTTTATTATTATATCTATCACTTTGAAAAATACAAAAATATTTTTCTTTTTGATTTTATTTTTCTTTAGTTATATATTATATATGATATAGTTTTTATAGTATATTATAATCTAATATTTTCTTTTTATTATTTTATTATTATTTTATTATTAAAAAAAGAGTTTCAAAAAATAATCTTTTTTATCTTCTATCGTGTTTAATTCTTTTCTCCTCACCCTCTTATCGTTTAGTTCTTATCTTCTACTTCTCTTTCTTTCTATAATTCTTTTTTCTCAACCCCTCTTATTTCTAATTCTTCATGGATTCGTATGTCTATTGCGTAGGGTGTGGGAGACCATTGTATGGTTTTTAATCATGTCAATGGTGTTCATACGAGCGGTGCGGAAGAGATCTCCACAATTCACAATTTGGATTTTCTCCATCGTGTAATTCGATTCATTCATCCTTTGATTCTAATGAACTTACTCCCCCTCTTGCATATATGGGGATACTTATCCGCAAGGTGCGCAGGGTTTTTCACAATACCTGTGTTGCAACAATTGTGGGGGCCCTCACGAAACTTTTTCTTGTCAACCGATGAATTATTATGAGCCCGATCCGTGCTATAATTCCGATTTTGATAATTTTGAGTCCCCACATTACACCCTCGATCATCAACCTTCTTTTGGAATGAGTGACGAACTACGAGCCACTATTTCAAATGAACTTCTAAAAGTTCGTGAAGGTTTACTTAGACTTAGCGAAAAATTGGAAGAGGAAAATTGACAAGAGCAAGTATCTAGTGCTTATACCTCTACGCCTCTTGTGATACCTTATTGCTATGATGATGACGAGGATAATATTTACGATTTCAATCCATCATGTGAGACTACCACTCCTATTCTCGATTCTTCCACTATAGAGACCGATTCCTCTCTCATCATGGGGGATGAGGGTCTTATCACTATTCCTTATGACGAGATTCTTATGACGAGATTCTTATTCCAATCCAAAGTGAGCCTATGGTTGCTTCCGATAGTGATAGTAAGTGTGAATCTCTTTCTAGTGATGATTCGTTACCTCCCACCGACATCTTGGGAGATGATTCTTTGTCTTTCTCTAATCCTCTTTTTGATCTCGATGATGATTTTACTTCTAGTGATGACGCATCACTATCCGATGAAGACGTTCTGAAGGAAAATTTCAAGATTTATTTGAACCCTTTATTTGATTTTGTTGATGCCTACATCTCTAGTGAGGTGAATCCTCTCTTTGAAGAGGGGATTGAGGACATTGATAGCCCCGACTCTCTTGCTATTGATGAGCATTCTTTGTTAGCTGTGCCACCTCCCATTGTAGAGGAGGTGGAGAGATTTGACCCTACCTTTCGTTTGATTCGGTCTAGAGAGGTGATGCGGGTGGTAGATATTTCTTCTTATATTTCTTATATTATGTTGCCACCCCGTCCTACCGAGTGCACGCCCAAGCGGGTGATGTATCGTTTTTACTCTCCTAATTTCATATCGGGAAATGAGGATGAGTGTTTTGATCTTGGAGGAGACATTGATGTTGCTATTTCTTGTGATGTTTTACCGGTTATACCATCGACTCTTGCTTTGAGTTTCTATCAAGTGTCCTCGGGTGACACTTTGATATATTTTGCTCCCACCCTCCCGCCCTTGGCGAAGACGAGTATTCTTAAGGATCACCTTTATACCTATTTCTCGTATGTTATAAGAATCCTTATGCTTTTCTTAACTTATATTGTGGGTTCTTCTTCTTTATTCTCATCCGGTAATGAGGATACAATTTTTGAACCTAACATATCTGTTTTGAGCCAGTGGTGATTCTCTTGCTCCCCCATGGACCATTTAATTCGAGGTCGAGTCAGGCTCGTGACCCGGTTAACAAAAACAAGCGCTTCTTGGGAGGCAACCCGAGGATCTATCCTTTTTATCTATTTTATAACATAAGTGTAGGGGCGTGCTTCTGTCCGTGTGTGCTTGGTGGTTTTTGTTTTTGTTTGCAGGGTTTCCTTTGATCGAGAAGATTTTAAGAGGGTTGATGTTGCTGTTTTCCATCATCTTCTTCATTCAGTCTCTGATCGATCTTCATGTTTATATCAGGGGAGTACTCAGTTCTCATTATTATCTATACATATCTGATTGTGTTCTCCTTCTTACACTTGGAATTCTAGCATTAGCCTTTTACGTTCTTAAGTGTAGGGGTGACATCTTATCACTTTTGAACATTAGGCCAATGTTCGGTTCTAAGTGTACGGGGTTTTATATCAATATGATCATATTCATGCCTACTTGTTTGCCCCCATGCATCCTATTTTGATCAAATGTGTGTTTGTTTATTTATTTATTTTATTAAGAATAATAAAAGGTTTTTGACCGTGCGTGATTGACTTGTCCGGTAGGCTAGAACAAAGGGGATCCTGACTCTGCCAGAGTGTTGATCTGGCTGCTCCCTTAACTTTTAGACTAAGCTTTTAGGAATTGTGCAAATGAAAATGCTAAACGTGGAGTAGTTGGTTTTCTTTAGAGCTGAATAACCCGTGGCTTTTACTCCTAGATTATAACTAGATTGAGTGTGTTTTTTAAGCCTTTGAACGTTAAAAATTGTTTTATTATGCAAAAATAAATTCATATGCAATTTTGATATAGAGTCCTAGTTCAACTTTTTATTTAAATTTGAGTGAAAGCATACTTATTTAAATTTGAAATAATATTGTGTGATTAAATATGTTGTAAAAAAAGAAAAAAAGAGAAAACAAAGAGAGAGAAAAAGAAAATAAAAAAAAGGAAAAAAAAACAAGAAAAATAAGGAGAAAAAAAAATTGAAATTGAAAAAAAAAGAGGAAAAAGAAAAAAATTGTTTATTAGAGTTAGAATCGAATAAATGTGAGTGTTTTTGTTGCTTTAATTATAATTGTAAGAAACTTGTTTTTTCTTAAATTTAAATCCGAAGTTGAACTAGAATTCGTCAATATTTTATAATAGTATAGACGGTATTAGGGAGTGTAGAAGTCAAAGGTCCAGTGAGCTACGATACTATTCTCGAGGGTATAAAAACCTAGCCTCCTAAGCTTTGCTAAAGGACAAGATGAGAAGAAAGTCACTACATGGAGTGATTTCTCTTTTGAATCTTCAATCTCTAATTTACCGTCGTTGTTTCTCATCTAAGTGTCTTTTATTAGCTTAGCAGTGATTTCAAGTTCTTTGATTTCAAAATCCCTCCGATCCCGGTACTATTCTCCGTGGGGTGTTAAAAGCCCGAGCACTTAACCGATGAGGTTGGGACGTTCTGAGAAGAAAGCCGCTACATGGGAAAGGCCATTTTTGAATCTTAAATCTCTTTATTTTCGGTGAGTCTAATATTCCACTTAGATGATTAGCAACCATAACAAATGTCGATTTGAACGATCAAAACTTTGAAAATGAACACAATTTCCTAGTCTTTTATAATTGTGGGAGTGAAAAGTTATATTTACATAGGTTTTTAGAATAAGTAGTGTTAGCATTTTGTCAAAACGTTTACACAAGGAGTCTTAGCTTAGTTGGGAGTAATAAAAAGAGGATGACGATATTTATTCCCTGGAGATACCCAGTTTGCGTGTTTCCCGTTCTATGATCCTTATACCTTGAATAAAAAGTCGAGCATGGCGGGTCACTTTGTACTTTTTTTTATTTTATTAACAATTCAATTTCGTATAATAATCATTTTAAAATTATTTTTGGATTTAAAAGTTGTGATAATAGTTGCTTGGGGGCAAAAAACGTTTAAGTGTAAGGGTGTGTTGAACACGTAACTATTCATGTTTTTAGTGCAAATATCTCTTCATTTTTAGCATAATAAATAACAAAAATGTATTTTTAGTGCATATATCGTTTATAGGTGTTATTTATTATTGTAGGTACGGATATCAAACAAAATGAGCAAATATGAAGCCAAAGAGCCAAAAACTAGTATGAGAAATAGAAAGAACGCGAAAAATCGAGTTTTACGGTGCATTCATGTTTTATTGGGCCAGCCCGACACCATTTAAATGGGTCAAACCAACCCATTAATATATCTAAAGCCCAACTAAATAAACATACAGGCCCAGAATGGACGTAGCCCACCAAGCCCAAAAGGAAAAGCCACACAGGCCCGTTTGGTTTTAAAGGCCCATCAAAGAATACAAAAGTAATGAAGCAGCAGGCCCAAAAGGGAAAAAATGATAGATGAGATGGGGGTGGCTTAAAAACGCAGCATCAACAATTCAACTTTCACTTTGCATATTTTTCCCCTGCGTTTTTTCAGATAGAATTAGCTTAGGATAGGATATTTTTTTTTTTTCAGTTCCATTTACTTTCTTTATTAACTTTTGTTTAAGCAGATATATCAATCAATAAAATCCTCACTTGTTATTTTATTTTCTTTCCCTGTTGTTAGGATATATAGACGCAGCAATAGCAGAAATATTAACATTCCTTAAATCCTCATAGTACTTTTTATTCACCCTTGCGTTTGTTTTAAGGGGGGGATACACACCTTCATTTTTTTATTTACTTCCCTATATAAATTTATTCCCAGTTTTTTATTCATAGATAGAATCACAACTTTCCTTTTGAATAATAGATCCTTACTTCTTGGTATTCTCCCCTTGCGTTTTGTTTTAAGCAGATATATTAACATTCAATTTATGATATATTCACTTCATATTTAAATTCATTCCCTGTCTTTTTTTTCATAGATAGAGTAGGACGAATTGGATAGTACTGTTTATCTTTATCTATATATCTTCACTTTTCTTTTCCCTGGTTTTTCTTTAACTTTAGATAGAGAGGATCCAATTTTATCTTTAGACGCAACATAGATAAATACCTTCCATATTCACTTTTTTTCATATTTCCATGGACTGCGTTTTGTTGGGAGAAGATAGATAGATATATACACACAACATTTATTAATTCCATTCCATCCCTGTTCTTTTGGATATAACAAGGTTTGCGTTTTGTTATATAATGGGATATAATTAGGTAGCATTTATTAATATTCCTCTCTGCGTTTTTTCTAGTAGCTGTAGAATAGTAATCTCATTATTCCCTGTTTTTATTTTTTATCTAGTAGGTAGAACATGGAAGGGGATATTCTTATCAAATAGTTTTTTTGAAATTTAAAATGCCATTTAGTTTATTTTTTGTTAACCGTTTTTATTTACTTAATAGTTTTATTTATCGTTAACCTTTTGATGTCTTTTGATATCGGCGATTTTGGTTTATTATCTTTTGGCAAGGAGCTTTCGTGTTATATAAGTTAGCTATTTTTTAAGTTTGGAGCTTAGTTAGATTTTACTAGCTTATTAGAGAATAAAGTTTAGGCACTTTTTTATCTATTAAGTAAATAAAGTCTAAATAAGAAATAAACTTTGTAATTAGTCTAGTTTATATAATCGGGTGGTTAGATTCATTTTAGTTCATCAGCCGTGTATCACTTTTTTTTCTCATTTCATTTTATTTAGTAGTAGTATAATTTTTGTTATTCTTATATGTCTTTTATTACTTGTTCATTTATGATTACCTAGCATGCCATTTTATTTATATATCTCGTTGATTAGTTAGTTTGCCTATTTATTCATTAGTTAAATCTAGTTTATAATTATATACATAGTAGTATAAGATCTAAAAATTTAAACCCTTTTATTCGAGCATCAAACTAGAGACATAGACGCATATTTCCATTCACACTTCACCGGAACTATGATAACCTTTCAGGTGTACGTAAACGACGGTATCAATCATACTTTGGAGGACTCTCAGCACGCCTTCGTGTGTCATACCTTGGAGGACTTTGAGTATAGTTGTTCCTCGTGTTTGATGATGTTATAAGGTTGTTGTTGGTGGGTTTGTAGATATTCTTGTATTGTGTCATAATGAAAGCCATTTGTTGCTTAAATTCCCTATCCTTTTGAGCTTGTTCTTCATCATTGTCTTCTTCAGATGATTGTTCAAGTGGTGGTGATGGTGCTCTTGAAACTTCTTTGCCTCGAGATCTTGGTGGAGCATGTGACTTAGAGACAATGGATGATCGTGGTGATTAGATCTTTGGAGCACGAGAACGATAATCTGGGTAATGTTGAGTGGTAGACACCAAAGCAAGTGGATTTGCCACCTTTGATACTCGTTCAGCTCGAAGTTCGTTTGCCTCATTCTGAAATTGTTTCAAGATGTCAAAGAGTGTGTGATAGGAAACTTCGTCTAACTTTTGCTTTTGTTTCACCAAGGTGACAAACCGTGTCCACTCTGGTTGAAGTTGCTGTAGAAATTGGTTATGGACTTGCATAGTGGAGACTTGCAAGTTGTTTTGTGTCATGTCGTTCATCATTTTGTAGAATCGGGAGTAATATGAATCAATTGCTTCTCCATCCTTAGAAGTAAAATTGCAAATGTTCCAAAACAGGTTTGTTTTCACATCTTGTTTGTTGAGTGATTCACCTTATTGCAATCTTTCAATAGCCGTCCACATTTCTTTAGCAGTAGGGCATGCATCAACCGTGGAGTAAATGGCATCTCCAATGCCACTGAGAATTAAATAGATTGCTTCCTTCTCTGCATCAAACCAAGCACGTTTCTCCGGTGTGAGGTCGGATCTCTTTTCATCACGTTCATATGCGGGTACTTCGTCATTTGTGTCTGTGGCTGGTACAGTAGGGACTTGTACCTTTGAAAATTTATAGGGTCCATAAAAAATGCATTGTCTTAAAGCATCACCATTAGATTTTGTGTCAATATAATGTAGGAAACAGGATGCCATTGATCATATGGACCAGTCACAAGCATTGGTGATCTTTCTTTGTTACCTGCCACCATGATGTTGTCGTTTGTCACACGGTACTCTGTAGTAGAATCCATCTCGATAATCTCCAAAATGTTGAAATGAATACGAATCTTAAGTAGATGTGATAGGTGTGAAAACACCCATCCTTTTACCACTTATTTCTTGCTAAAACAAGACCAAAACACGTATTTAATATCATTTATTTGGAATTATGCGTGGTTTTTGTGTTTATTGTGTTTTCAGAGTCAACCGGATGAATATTGAAGAAAACATGGGATTGCACGGGTTTTATCGAGGAAAAAGACTCAAGACGAAGTCTATAGTCCAAGAGATGCAAAAGATTTGAAGTCATTGCGCCTATTTAAAGATTTATCGAAGAAAAGGCCAAAGACGGAAGATTCATATATGTCGAAGAACTCGAGTCTATTAAACAAAAGATTATAAGATGAGTTGGAACTATTCACCGACACTTCGTAAAATCCAAAGTCGGAAACGTTTATTTAAAGAAACGTAAAGACTAAAGAAGAAAGAAGAAAAGAAGCCCGATACCAAAGCCCGATACCAAGCCCATACACAAGCCCATATCACACGCCTATATAAAGATCCCACTTCACAATTTTAGAGACAGTTAGTTAGTCTTAGTCTTAGTTTTTCATTTTTCTAGTTTTAGAGAGAGAAAGTTCCAAACTTTCTCTCACTAAACTTTTTATTTGTTTTCATCTTTTAAATTTAAGCTTTCTTTGATCTTTGTACTTTGGATTTCATTAATCTTATTCAAGTTAAGCTTTTAAGTTCTTTAATTTTCTTCTACTTTTCTTAGTTTATCTAAATCCTTGATCCGATTATTTAATTCCATACGGTTTGGATTTGTGGATGAGTTCGTGATCAAAGTTTGATCTTTCTTGTTTCTTTTTAAGCTCTCACACGTTTAAGCTTATTGGTTTTCAGATTTCATATAAGTTTTAGTCATTTAAAAGTTTTGTTTATAAAGTTTATGATTTCTCGTCTTCAAAAGTTGTTCAATTTAATCTTTTTGAAGTGTTTAAGTTCCGGTTAAAATAGCTTATTGTAAGTGCTTATTGAAGTTTAAGCTTATTACCATTCTCGGATTGAATTTGTTTCCATCGCAATATAAGGGTTTTATCACATTCCGACGGTTTCTTGATTTGCATCGCAATAACCCAAGTGTGGGTTCTACTTTGCGATAGGTTGGTAATCCCCCTTATTCCGATCTGAGGTTGCGATCGCTTATTGCGATCGCACATTCCGACGGGGCTAAGGTCCTTTTTAAGTCGAAACTCTGGCAAATTTTTATTTACCTTATTCCGATCTAACATTGCGACAAAGGGTTCTTACAACATTCCGATCTAACTTTCCGATAAGACATCATTCCGACAGCTTGATCTTAATTATTCCGATGGTGACAAACATGAACATTCCGATGGACTTTACTTCGACATTCCGATGGATAGTTTTTGTCACATTCCGATGCTTTTGATTTTAATGCAATCCGATAGAAATAATTTTCCATATTCCGATAGAACAAGCTTTTTAAGTATTAGTTCAATTAAGTTTTCAAAGAATTTGTTTGATCTTTTCTTTACATTTTCAAGCATTTACTTTTAACTTGTCAATCTAGTTTAATCTTTCAAAGCTTTAATTTTACTCTTCGACACTTACTTATTTGTCATTAGTTTAAAGTAGATAAATAAACCAACACCTTTTTATTAACCAAGAACAAATCATTCCACTTAGAGCCGTTATCAATTGGAGGAGATACCGAGAACTTAAATCCGAACCCAATGAAATCACGTGTATCAAATGGCGCCGCTGCCGGCTCTTCTCGTTAAGATCAACAGTTTTTTGTGAGAACTTGGATTTTGGGATCCGTTCACTGTGAACGTTACTTTTTCATAAAAAGTTTTTCAAAAACACAAAAAATATAAAATTTTCAAAAATCCTAAAAATTAAAAAAGCATAAAAACCAAAAATATTTTTCCTTTGTTTTTGCCTTGTTAGTTCTTTTGCAGGTGCATGCGTACACGATCAACGTCTTATCAAGAGCCCGAGCCTCTCGAAGACTTAGACATGGCCGGTGTACAAAACAACAACAATAACCCACCTCAAAACAATAATAACAATAACAACCCACCTTTCAACAACAATAATAACAACAACAATGAGCCTCTACCAGATAATCGCCCGATGATTGAACTTCTACAAGCTCATGTAGATGGCAACAATGATCCAATTGTCATACCCGCGTTCGCAGCCAACAACTTTGAGCTCAAATCCAGCTTTATCCAGATGGTCTCTGCTCAACCATTCTTGGGGCGTACCATTGACGATCCACATGACCACATTAAGAGATTCTTGCAACTCACTAATACGGTCAAATTCAATGGTGTTCCACAAGAGGTAATCCGTTTACAACTTTTACCCTTTTCTTTAGAGGGACAAGCCCGGCATTGGCTTGCTAAGGAACCGCCACAAAGTATTCTTACGTGGACGGATTTGGAGACCAAGTTTATCAACTACTTTTTCCCACCCTCTCGTACTACCGCTTTGCGGAATGAAATCATTAATTTTGAAAAAAGTACGATGAGTATTTTAGTGAATCTTGGGACCGTTTCAAAGATCTTTTAAGAAAATGCCCACAACATGGTTTTACCAAAGTGCACCAAATTAACACTTTTTATAATGGTTTAAGCATGAATGACCAAGATTCACTAAACAGTGCCTCGGGGGGGGGGGGGGGGGGGGGGGGTAATCTTTTGGCTAAGACTTCCAATGCTGCTTGGGATGTCATTGAGAATAAGTCTCGTGTGCAAACCAAGAGTGTTCGGACCAATGTCGCTAGTGCTAGTACTAGTGACAGCGACAAGCGAATTGACAAAATCACTGCGCTTCTTGAATCGCTTGTTATCCACACCACTAACAACACCAACAGCATCAATGCTAAAAACGCTCAAGTCAATGCTGTATGCCAACCATGTGAAATATGCGGGGGTCCTCACTCTTACACCACTTGTACCGCCACCCAAGACTACCTTCTGAGAATGTGAATGCAGCATACGGTACCTATCCTCAACCCGCTTATCAAGCTCGTCCTCAAGGTGACTGCAACCTGCTTAGCTACCGCTCAAACAACTATCTCTCACCACCCGGTTTTACTCCTAACAATCCAAACCAACAACAAAACCTCAACCGCCCTCCTCAACAACAACAACAATCTCGTGGACCATACATACCACCTCACAAACAACAACATCCACCTCAAAGAAACAACCAAGTTTACCAGCAACCTGCTTATCAACCACCCGCATACAATGCTCCTTCCAACCAACCCACCGCATTACACCAAGACATTGGAACCTACATGAGGACTAATGATGTGATCGTGGACAATCTCCAACAGAAAGTGCGCAACTTGAAAGCAGACCTGGTGAAACAAGGGAACGATCTGAGAGCTGACATGAGAAACACTTTGGATAGTCAAACGAATGACTTAAAAAACATGATGGCTAGTTTCTTCCAAGGTAATCAACCCTCTTCTTCGGGTACTCTTCCGAGTAACACCGTTACGAATCCAAGAGGGGAGATGAAAGCAATCACCACTCGCAGTGGCAAAGGTACTAAGGAACCCGAGCTTCCTATACCTCCACCAGTGATTGTGACTAAGGAGAACGAGTCACCTGCTCCTATTCCTCATCCTTCTACTTCCCCAATTTCTCCACCTCTTACTTCTACCCCTCCCCCACCCAAGGATGTGAGTGATCCTATTCCCCCAAAGACTTCCTCTTCTTCCGATATACCTTATCCATCAAGGTTGAGGAAAGAGAAGCTCAAAAGCAAGGATGATATTCAGGTTTCGAACCTTCTTAAAATGTTCAAACAATTGAATTTCAACATCTCCTTCGCTGAGGCTCTCGCTCACATGCCTAAGTACGCGAAAATGTTCAAAGATCTTCTTAGCGACAAGGAGAAACTTCTTGATATTGCTAACACCCAACTTAATGAGAATTGCTCTGCAGTACTCTTAAGGAAATTGCCAACCAAGCTTGGTGATCCGGGTCGTTTCTTAATCCCTTGTAACTTCCCGGGAGTAGAGAATTGCATGGCCCTAGCCGATCTAGGTGCCAGTATTAATCTAATGCCTCTAAACGTTTGGAAGCAATTATCTCTCCCTGAGCTAGTCCCCACAAAAATTACTTTGGAATTAGCTAACCGTACGGTTGATTATCCAGTGGGGATAGCCGAAGACGTCTTTGTAGGAGTCGACAAATTCACTTTTCCTGCCGATTTCGTTGTCGTTGACTACGACATGGACCCTTGTGTGCCATTGATCGTTGGTCGTCCATTCTTGAGGACCGGTCGCACTCTCATCGATGTTGAAGCCGGTGAGCTTATCATGAGAGTGGGTGACGATAAAATCGTCTTCAACATGGGAAAGTTGTCTAAACAACCTTATTCATACGAGAGTGTTAATTGTATTGACGTTCTGGATGAGGCTTGTGAATAACACTTTATTGATGCTTGTAAAAATATTCCTACCTCTCTTCCCAATGTTGAGACCGTTTCCTCTATTGATTCATCACTGTCTCTATTTGGAGAAAGTGATTTCTTTTGGAAAGATCTTGAAGTCACCATGGGAGATGTGTACTTAGCAAATGACGATTCTCCCACCGATGGAGATGAAGACATGCGTTTCTTTGAAAACCTTCTCACAGAAGACAATCTTTCTCCACCATCTCCCACGGTTATTGCTATCGATGCTCCGACTTTGAAAACGCCTCCCATCGAAAATCCTCCAGATTTAGAACTTAAGGAGTTGTCGCCCCATCTCGAGTACGTATTCCTTGAAGAAAACAATAAGTCACCCGTCATCATTGCTAAGGACTTGAAAGAAGAAGAAAAATCTCGCCTCATCGCCGTGCTTAAAGATCATAAGAAGGCAATTGCTTGGAAAAGTTCCGATATCCGCGGAATTGATCCGAACTTTTGTACTCACAAAATTCTCATGGAAGATGACTTTAAACCCGCAATCCAGAGCCAAAGAAGGGTTAATCCTCGAATTCATGACGTCATCAAACAAGAGGTTATCAAACTTCTTGATGCCGGCTTGATTTACCCTATTTCGGATTCGCCGTGGGTTAGTCCCGTCCATTGTGTGCCCAAGAAGGGCGGAATAACCGTTGGTTCCAATGAACACAACGAGTTGATTCCCACTCGTCTCATTACTGGGTGGAGAGTTTGTATTGATTATCGCAAGCTCAATGATGCCACGAGAAAATACCACTTTCCTCTTCCCTTCATGGATCAAATGCTCGAGCGTCTAGCTGGTAATGACTATTACTGCTTCTTAGACGGTTTCTCCGGGTATTTTCAAATTCCCATCGATCCCAAGGACCAAGAAAAGACCACATTCACTTGTCCCTATGAAACATTTGCTTACAACGCATGCCTTTTGGTTTATGTAATGCTCCTGGGACGTTCCAAAGGTATATGATGGCTATCTTCCATGACATGGTGGAAGACACTATGGAAGTATTCATGGATGATTTCTCGGTTTATGGCGATTCTTTCTCTGCTTGCCTTGCCAATTTAAAACGTATGCTTAAGCGGTGTGAAGACACTCGCCTTGTTCTTAATTGGGAAAAATGCCATTTCATGGTAAAAGAGGGCATCGTGCTAGGACACAAGATCTCCAAAGCCGGTCTTGAAGTAGACCGTGCTAAAGTCGATGTTATCGCTAAGTTGCCTCCACCTTCAACCGTGAAGGGTGTGAGAAGTTTCCTTGGTCATGCGGGCTTCTACCGTCGATTCATCAAAGATTTTTCTCAAATCGCTCGCCCGATGACCCACCTCTTGGAAAAAGATACTACTTTTATCTTTTCCAAAGAGTGTATCGACGCCTTCAACTCGCTTAAGGATAAGCTAACTAAGGCACCCGTCTTGGTTACCCCTAATTGGGAGCTGCCTTTCGAGTTGATGTGCGATGCTAGTGACTTTGCTATTGGAGCGGTTTTGGGCCAAAGAGTGAACAAACACTTCCAACCAATCCATTTCGCTAGCAAGACAAGGACTGGGGCTCAATTGCATTATACGACAACCGAAAAAGAGCTTTTAGCTGTTGTCTATGCCTTTGAAAAGTTCCGCCCCTATCTTGTCCTTTCCACCACAATCGTTTACACCGATCATTCCGCGTTGAAGTACTTGTTGACTAAGCAAGATTCCAAACCAAGACTTCTTCGCTGGGTTTTGCTACTCCAAGAAATTAAAATCGAAATTCGCGATAAAAAAGGAGCTGAAAACCTAGCCGCGGATCATCTCAGTAGACTTGAGGATCCTTACCAAGGGGATCATCCGAACAAATAAATCAATGATTCTTTTCCCTTGGAGACCTTAATGTCTATCAACTCGACTGCTGATGAAACCCCGTGGTTTACGGACATTGCAAACTACTTGGCGGGTGGAATTCTCGTTGACGGGTTAACATCCCAGAAAAAGAAGAAGTTCTTTAACGACATTAAGACTTACTTTTGGGATGACCCGTATCTGTTCAAACAATGTGCTGACTTGATTATTCGCCGATGTGTTGATGGACCGGCAGCTTTAGAAATCCTTGACGCTTGCCACAAAGGACCCACCGGTGGTCACTTTGGTCCCAACTACACCGCCAAAAAAGTGTTTGAATCGGGATTTTATTGGCCCACCATTTACCGTGATGCTCACGAGATGGTTAAACATTGTGATGCTTGCCAAAAACAAGGCAAGATCACACATAAAGACGAAATGCCTCATAATTTCATTCAAGAATGTGAAATCTTTGATGTTTGGGGTATCGATTTATGGGGCCATTCTCTTCTTCTAAAGGAAACAAATACATCCTTGTAGCCGTTGACTACGTCTCCAAATGGGTTGAAGCCAAAGCTTTACCCACTAATGACGCAAGGGTGGTTTGTAACTTTTTGAAATCGCTATTCGCTAGATTCGGTGTGCCTCGTGCCATTATTAGTGATCGCGGGACTCATTTTTGCAATGACCAATTTGCAAGAGTCATGGCTAAGTATGGTGTAAATCATCGTCTGTCCACCGCATACCACCCACAAACTAATGGCCAGGCTGAAATATCAAACCGAGGATTAAAGCAAATTCTTGAACGAACCGTGGGAGAGCATCGTGCCTCATGGGCTGATAAACTTGATGATGCTTTGTGGGCTTTTCGTACCGCATACAAGACTCCGATTGGTTGTACACCATATCGTCTCGGGTATGGGAAAGCATGCCACCTCCCCATTGAGTTGGAGCACAAGGCTTACTGGGCCTTGAAGTGGGCTAATTTTGATATCAATAAAGCTGGTGACCTACGCAAGATCCAACTCAATGAGCTGAATGAACTCCGTAATGAGGCTTATGAAAATTCTTTAATCTATAAGGAGAAGACTAAGCTCATTCACGACTCTAAGATTAAGAACCGAGAGTTCCAAGTTGGAGACAAAGTTTTACTCTTTAACTCTCGGTTGAAAATCTTTTCGGGCAAGGTGAAATCTCGTTGGTCCGGCCCATTCACCATTGCCCAAAATTTTCCATATGGTACTCTCGAGCTCGCTCAACCTAATGGACCAAATTTTAAGGTGAATGGCCAACGAGTGAAGTTGTACTTTGGTGAGGACATCTCTCAGGAGATGATTCCATCCCTCACCACGTTACCCATGAACTAATTTTGGGTCGAGTCAGGCTCGTGACTCGGTTATCAAAAACAAGCGCTCCTCGGGAGGCAACCCGAGTATCTATCCTTTTCTGTTTTAACCTCCTAAGTGTAGGGGGACCTATATAGGTGTTTGTATTTGTGTGGTGATGTGATTACAGGGATAAGTGCACTCTTGGAATCTCTGAAGAACCGTGCTCCCGTGTTATCTGAAATCCGGTTCTATCTCTCAACTATCGTGATTCAATTTTCTTCATACTCACATTTGAAATTGATCACTTTAGTCGTCTCTTCCTTAACTTGAGTTAACCAACGTGCACAATGTCATAAGTGTAGGGGAGACTTTTCCCACATGCTTAAACATTGAGGACAATGTTTATCTTAAGTGTAGGGGGGACTTCTATCGAAGTTTTAAGTGGACTTTTCCATGAAAATGCCTTCATTTAACTAGAAAATCATCTTTTTCAACATTTTTCAAATTTTTAATTAACTTTGGCCATATAGTCGTAATTTTTAAATTTTTATCGTTGCTTTCATATGTATATATCCCGCAATAAAGTCAAAAATATTAATAAAGTGGTGTAGCTAGTTTAGAAGTCTTTAACATATTAGGCCCGTTGCGATTATTTTGACTCAACCCGAATAGACTTATCCAAGTTTATTCTAGCTAGTATCCTTAACCATGTAGACCCTAATTGGTTTATTAGGCTAAGCATCCACGAGTCTCATTACTTGAGATTTTAAATTGTGGAGAATGAGAAATGATAGAGTCAATTATAAGTGGGTATTCTTGCACAAGCTCACTTGGTGTAATTATCTGCCTATTCTCCCATCACTTGCTAACAATTTATCTACAATAAGTAAGGTCGTACGATTTGAAAAGTTACTTAGCTTCTAGCCCAAGATCGTTTAAAAGTTGCTCGGTAATGATAAGAGTTCATAGCCAAGGCATAACTTATGAAGCGGGGCGCGAAGATTGGCGAGTCCGAAAAGGCCCTAACAAGGCATGAGGATTCAATTTTATTGCTGAAGATCCAAAGTGATGTAAACAGCATTATTCCCAAAATCAATATGAAGGATCAAGACTCACGACGAAAAGCAATCAACTCCCATAAAGATCATGGAGAAGTCTATCCGAAAAGACCCTAACAAGGTATGAGGATAAATAGATCCAAGCCCGAAAAGGAGGCGGATCGTTGTATCTAAAAAATCCCAATTGGCGATTGAAGAAATAATCATGAAGTCGTGGTCAACAAAGTTGGACTACCCCTCAAAAGTCTCCAAGTGAAGAAACTCTATTACGAAGAGAAGACCATTATCTCAAGCACGTCTCTCAAGATATGAAGTATGAAGTACATGCCAAATATCGGCCCGAGAAAGGTGTCAAATCGTGAACCGAGTTATGCCAAGATATGAACTTTTTGATATCCCGAGAAGCAGTTTTAAGAGATTTTTTCCTTTAGCTAACTATTGATCAAATCTTCCTCCTTTGCTTTCAGCCTAAATAAACTATCGAAATAAGTCCAAAAATGCATCTTCATGATCATTCTAAGACAAAAATAAAATATAAGAGATACACCTAGTAATAAGGGAGTTTAAGCATATAATTAAGCCATGTGTGTAAGTGTTTGATTTGCTAACTTATAATAACAATGATCTCGTTTTTAAGCTTAGCTTGGGGAACGCGAAACTTGAGGGTGATATATCTTCGCAGCACCAAATCCCTAATGTAAGTCCTCGATCTCTTTGCAAGTTATTTCCATATAAGCTATTTTCAAAGTGAAAATGGTTTTCTATCCTTTGTTTATTTTAAAAGCTTTAATTTCTCTTAGTACTTTAATTTTTGTTTAGTAAGTATTTTAAAAAGGCCAAGGTTGATTGATTATGAGAAAAGTGTAAATTTGCTTTATCACTAAGCATTGCATGAGGGCATGGCAATGGTTAAGTGTAGGGGATTTGATAGGTGTGAAAACACCCATCCTTTTGTTGGGAATTAATTTGATGAGACAAAACAAGTATAATGAAACAAGAAGGACTTATATGCAAATATCAAGCTTTACAAGAAGATGGAGCCCTTTCATACAACAAGGAGGACTTATTAGCAAAAGATGGAGGGACTTCTAATGTAATTAAAGTTTTCTTGTAAGAAAAGTCTTGTATTCTAGTATATATAGAATACAATTACCGTAGGTTTTATTCATCCCATCATTCACAATGTAGTCTTAAAGTTGAGTCGTGTGTTCTAGACGTGTGTAACCTTGTAAACACGTCTAGGTTTGTTACTTGTAATCGTTTGAAGTTTAATACAAGTAAACGTTGGAAAAGAAACACCTTGTTCGTAATCAATGTTCTAATTCCGCTATGTTTATCATATGAACGTTGATTATCCTAGTAAGCTTAATCGATCCGTGAATTATGGTTTCCACAATTGGTATCAGAGCAGGTGGCTCTCGATGCTAGGATCAACAAGGTGTTTGAGTCGAAGAACGAGAAAAAGCATAAAATCCGTCTAGGGTTTTATGGACGAATCTCACTGTGCAGTCGTTTTTAAACGACGATATCTCCTTCGTTAACCGTTGGATCTTGCTGAAATTTGGTCTGGGGGTTGTCAGTATACGTGTCTTCAATCTCACCGGAGCGATCGTCGAGTTCTAGTCTCAAGAAAAAGTTATAGCTCGTCGAAGTTGGCTGCTGGTGAAGGAATAAAATTTTTCTGTTTTGTTTTTATTAAATAAGATTTAGGGTTTTATCCCCTAAACCCTAGATCGACTTGAAAAGCAGAAAAGTAAGGGATTCGTGGCTGTTATATTGCTTTATGACACAAGATTCGAGCTATGGTTGATTTACAAACCCTAGGTTAGGGTTTCGAGTATATATTTTTAGGGTTTTAAAGACCCTAGATCTAATAATATGCATGATGATTGATGGCTGTTTTAAAAGAAGGCATGATAGAGATGTAGGATATGTTGATATATACAAGTTTGTATAAACAAGAAAAGGAACGTGATTCGAGTTTTACTTGGAGGATTGAAGTTCTTACTGTTTATATGAGAAGAAAAGTACTAGTATGTTTTATCTTTATTCTGTCATGTATATGACTTGGACCAGGATCGATGGTACTTTTTGTCTTCAAAGTTTAATGTCTAAAGCTGACAAGAAAAGAATTGACAAAGACGCTTGAATGGTTAAAGCAGAAAAGGACGTTTGATGATGGTGTAAAGGCTCGTATATTTGTAGCCTATGGGAGACTACAACTGATCATGTGGGATTCATAGTATTGTGTTACTATTTTATTCGCATGAGCCAAAGGTTTTAAAGAAAAAGATTGTACTATGGTGATTAGTGATTGGACCACATATATTGTTTCATGTGGGTTTTGGGTACAGTAGAAAAAGGCAACAATTTCCTTTGGAAAGCATCGTGGGCCAGAAAGTGTATTATTTATGTGGGCAAAGAGACGTGTGCAGGTCTTGACTGTCGTGATGTTAGCAATTGAAGACTTGAAGTGATCACGTGATGGATGGAAAAGTGAAATTGTTTGTAGCAAAAGAGAATGAATAGCACTTGAGAAACTTTTGTTTGCTGGTTTACATGTAAGATGTGGTCCAAGGTATGTACTTTTTGAAGAATATCATGCTATATTGTTCATACTGGTTATTTATTGGTCTAGGGTGATCGCATATACATATAGTATTTTCTCATATTTGAAAAAGGGGACTGTTCCTATACTTAAAGAGAATAGTACAGCTCACGTGAAGTAAAAGATTCAAAATGGTGTGTATAGCTTTTGGGACCTACGAAGTGTAACCTGTTTGATTTTAAAGTGTGTATTATACACGTGGGTATGGAGCAATTTTTGCAATACATTGGTTAAAGTTGGAAAGTGACATGATGATGGAAAAGAGAAGACACGAAGTGGTACAGTGGAGTTGTATTTAGCCGCTGTCGAGAGTTATGTAGTCACAGATGGTGTCAGTGGCTAAGTCGAGCCGCTGACAGGAATAAAACACACGTTGACAGAGAAGACGCTGACACGTTATATTTGGACGCTGACAGCGTGTTGTCTGATATATGGTTTTTGTTTTAAGCGCTGACAAGTATCGTTCGATATCGGACAATACATACAGAAGATATATTGGATGACAAAGGATCTCGGACTGAACTGACTGTTTAAATTTCTATGGCTCGTTTTTGAAGATTGTGTTTGGTGCAATGACATTTTATTTGATTATGTGACAAGGCTAACCTTGCGGTTACGTACCGACTTGGATTAGAAGCAGAACGCCGACAGAGGCAGCAGTTGCATAAAAGAAGAGGATGATATTGTATTTAGATGATTTTCATTGCAAATTGGAGGTTTCGATGAAGACGATTGATTATTGCTTCTTTGGTGTTGGAGTTGTTTTTCCCAGGTTTGTATTTTATCATATCTTAAAGTCGTGGTGTTTCCTGTCACACTCACACTTTAAAGATAACTTGTTCGTGCTTAAACGATTGGTGACGAAGACTTGTCAAATCTAGCAAATTGCCAGCTTGCTATCACTTGAAGGAGTTACATTATCGTGCTCAGTGTCTCACAAAGGATGAGGATTTTGACAAGAGATCGAGGTCTGCTTATATTTCCTTTCATCATATAAGTTCGACGTCACATGGATAGTGCAAGATATAAGGTACAAGTTTGGGAGATTCCATTTCTTCAACAAATAGGTTATATTTGTTTTTCTTCATTCGTAATCTACAATTAGAGTCTACATGGTTCGTGATTCATTTACATGCACCACTTAAGGGGAAGCGTTTATTAGTTGTTTATCGTTAGAAGACCCCTATTGGATGTGACAAAAAGGGGAAGAGGATTCAAAGATCAAGGTATGCAACTTAATTTTATGTGGTGATATGTTTTACAAGAAATCTTACTTTAAGGGGAAGCTTATTTCATTCGTGAAAGATCAAGATTTAAAGATTGGTTTTGTCATCATCAAATAGGGGAAGATTGTTGGGAATTAATTTGATGAGACAAAACAAGTATAATGAAACAAGAAGGACTTATATGCAAATATCAAGCTTTACAAGAATATGGAGCCCTTTCATACAACAAGGAGGACTTATTAGCAAAAGATAGAGGGACTTCTAATGTAATTAAAGTTTTCTTGTAAGAAAAGTCTTGTATTCTAGTATATATAGAATACAATGACCGTAGGTTTTATTCATCCCATCATTCACAATGTAGTCTTAAAGTTGAGTCGTGTGTTCTAGACGTGTGTAACCTTGTAAACACGTCTAGGTTTGTTACTTGTAATCGTTTGAAGTTTAATACAAGTAAACGTTGGAAAAGAAACACCTTGTTCGTAATCAATGTTCTAATTCCGCTATGTTTATCATATGAACGTTGATTATCCTAGTAAGCTTAATCGATCAGTGAATTATGGTTTCCACACCTTTTACCACTTATTTCTGGCTAAAACAAGACCAAAACACGTATTTAATATCATTTGTTTGGAATTATGCGTGGTTTTTGTGTTTATTGTGTTTTCAGAGTCAACCGGATGAATATTGAAGAAAACATGGGATTGCACGGGTTTTATCGAGGAAAAAGACTCAAGACGAAGTCTATTGTCCAAGAGATGCAAAAGATTTGAAGTCATTGCGCCTATTTGAAGATTTATCGAAGAAAAGGCCAAAGACGGAAGATTCATATATGTCGCAGAACTCGAGTCTATTAAACAAAAGATTATAAGACGAGTTGGAATTATTCACCGACACTTCGCAAAATCCAAAGTCGGAAACGTTTATTTAAAGAAACGTAAAGACTAAAGAAGAAAGAAGAAAAGAAGCCCGATACCAAAGCCCGATACCAAAGCCCATACACACGCCCATATCACACGCCTATATAAAGATCCCACTTCACAATTTTAGAGACAGTTAGTTAGTCTTAGTCTTAGTTTTTCATTTTTCTAGTTTTAGAGAGAGAAAGTTCCAAACTTTCTCTCACTAAACTTTTTCTTTGTTTTCATCTTTTAAATTTAAGCTTTCTTTGATCTTTGTACTTTGGATTTCATTAATCTTATTCAAGTTAAGCTTTTATGTTCTTTAATTTTCTTCTACTTTTCTTAGTTTATCTAAATCCTTGATCCGATTGTTTAATTCCATACGGTTTGGATTTGTGGATGAGTTCGTGATCAAAGTTTGATCTTTCTTGTTTCTTTTTAAGCTCTCACACGTTTAAGCTATAGGCCTTCTATGCTTATTTGCTTATTGCTTGTTTTAGCTTATTGGTTTTCGGATTTCATATAAGTTTTAGTCATTTAAAAGTTTTGTTTATAAAGTTTATGATTTCTCGTCTTCAAAAGTTGTTCAATTTAATCTTTTTGAAGTGTTTAAGTTCCGGTTAAAATAGCTTATTGTAAGTGCTTATTGAAGTTTCAGCTTATTACCATTCTCGGATTGAATTTGTTTCCATCGCAATATAAGGGTTTTATCACATTCCGACGGTTTCTTGATTTGTATCGCAATAACCCAAGTGTGGGTTCTACTTTGCGATAGGTTGGTCATCCCCCTTATTCCGATCTGGGGTTGCGATCGCTTATTGCGATCGCACATTCCGACGGGGCTAAGGTCCTTTTTAAGTCGAAACTCTGGCAAATTTTTATTTACCTTATTCCGATCTGACATTGCGACAAAGGGTTCTTACAACATTCCGATCTAACTTTCCGATAAGACATCATTCTGACAGCTTGATCTTAATTATTCCGATGGTGACAAACATGAACATTCCGATGGACTTTACTTCGACATTCCGATGGATAGTTTTTGTCACATTCCGATGCTTTTGATTTTAATGCATTCCGATAGAAATAATTTTCCATATTTCGATAGAACAAGCTTTTTAAGTATTAGTTCAATTAAGTTTTCAAAGAATTTGTCTAATCTTTTCTTTACATTTTCAAGCATTTACTTTTAACTTGTCAATCTAGTTTAATCTTTCAAAGCTTTAATTTTACTCTTCGACACTTACTTATTTGTCATTAGTTTAAAGTAGATAAACAAACCAACACCTTTTTATTAACCAAGAACAAATCATTCCACTTAGAGCCGTTATCAATTCGAGGAGATACCGAGAACTTAAATCCGAACCCAATGAAATCACGTGTATCAAGATGTTATAGTGATTGTTTTTGAAAAGAAAAGTTGTTGAAATTCCGTATCAAAGTGTTCTCTAGAAACAAAAAATTCCAAGACCAAAAAACTCACGAATCCACAAACTACAAAAAAATCTCGAAAAATTTGTAAAATCTCGCAACATTTCAATTAACAAGATCTCGCAATAACCCTATATCAGATTTCGCAATATCCTAATTCAAACAAACTCGCAATACTTGAACAGAACAACTTTTCGCAATAACCTAATACTTTCCGTAATAATCAATAATGCAATACTTTCCGCAATAATGCAATACTTTCTGCAATAATCCTACTTTCCGCAATAATGCAATACTCTTCGCAATAATGCAATATTTTTCGCAATAATCCAAGACACCAAATCTCGCAATAATGCCAAACTTTCCGCAATAAGCACAATATAATACCCTAATTATTGCGAAATCCGAAGGTATAGATTCCGCAATAACTAGTGAAGATTCCGTAATACGGTAAAAAACATGATTTTTAGCCTAAATCGAGCCAAACGCCCCAAAATTTCGTGTTTTTGGACGATCCAAAGATCCCAAATCACTATCACAACTATGTAGATTATATTGGGAAAGATCAAACCATAAAAATCGCGAAATTGTTTTGGATTCGAGTTGTTGATCTACAAAAATCACACGAACACACTATAAAACAACAAACCAATCATTAATCTACCCCGTGGCGAATGATACCAAATTTTGTCCCATATTATATGATGATTAAACACGAATTATAGAAGTAAAATAGATGATAGTAGATGAATTCTAGAGAGAGAAAGTAGAGAGAGAATGGTTGGAAACTTGTAGAATATTAGATTAAGAGAGAAAAATGAAATGGTAACCAACACCCTCCTAACATGCTAGGAGCATAGTATTTATAGCCAAGCATACATGTTGCTTATGGGCTATATGATAATGGGTCGGGCTTGTCTTTGGGCTTTAAATCGCTTAAGTTCAAGCTAGCGAATCCCGACTATCCTACTATCTATTACAACGTTCTAAGAATAATACATAATAATCCTATGACCAAACATTCTTGTTTGACTCGATATTTTGAGGCTAACAAACACTTGTATTCCATTTTAACATATATTCCCCTCAAGGGTTTTCAAATCATTTAAAAGTAGTATACATTAGTGAGGCTACGAACTCACCTTAGGTCCAGTAAATCTTGTCAGGCTTATATCACACAAAATAACTTGAGCTAACAAACAAGAACTTGATCTTACACCAACCTGTTTTAACTTATTTGGGTATAGTATTAAGTCTCTGATTTTGGAGTTCAACATTCTTGTTATTTTATTTATAATTGTGATAATATTGCATCACTGTTAGGGCCATTATACTCAGAAGCCATTCTATAAACGTTTGAGGAGCGAGAACACTTTAAATTGTAAACCCAACCACTCAGTCAGAACGTAATATCGAGATGTAACATCTTTGTACAAAGTTCCCTACTAACATGATACATAGTAATATATTTTTAGAAATTTCTTCAAAAGTTGGTATGTTTCTCTTATATTTATATCTCTTTATCCATTAGTTTCATAATTGGCAAAAATAGTCCTTATACTTTATAATAATTTAGAAAGTATGTTTCATCATATAGTTTTTATTAATATACTTTTATAAATTACTAAAATGATCCTTTAAATTTATAATTGAAGAATAATTACCTTTTTAACATTGAATTTCATTAGTTTAACATATTTATGCTTTTAACCCCTTAAGTGTATAATTTTTAATATTTACAATTTCAACCCTCAATATTTAACCTTTGGGTATCAAACTTTCCAACATTTATTTTTATAGATTTAACTTTTATAAAATGAAACTTTTGGCCCAAAATGTTAAATAGTTTCAAAAATGATAGTTTTAGTCCTTATACTTGTAAAAATCATATAACTTCTTTAAAAGTGTACCAAATAATCTAGGATTTTAAAACAACGTTTCAAAACACATTTATAATCATAATAACAACAATCATTAGAATTATAGGTCTTGAAATAGTTTTTTGCTCATTATTTCATGTAAAATACAAAACTAGGATTTTAAGACATCTTTAGCTTATAACTTTCATTTAAATTGATGAAATGACTTAGTTTATTTTAGATTATCTTTCGAACCTATTTTTTTGCATTATAACAAGTCTAATATATCATTATAACAAGATCAAAGCTTTCTTAACATAAAAGTTACCTAGGTAGCTCCAAAATGGCTCCTTATGACTTCTTATGAACACTACTTGCTATCAAAGCTTCAAAAGCTTCAATGTCTTCCTTCTAGACCTGGTTTCTAGTGTTAGAGGATGTCCTAAGATGTATATAGAGGTGAATATGAAGAATGGGTAGGAGATACTAAGAAAACGGGGTGTGAGTTTCAAAGGAATACTATACGCCTCTATTTATACTTGTAGCAATACTTAGCCTCCAATTTCTATCCTAGGACGTGTAAGATAGATATGAGAGTGACTAAGGTATGCTAGTAGAATTAGAAAAACCCTAAAAATCAACAATGGCGGCAAGAATGTTTTCCCTGCCTAAACGATTTTCTTTTCTTTTTTAATCAGGATGCCTTTTAATGATGCTGGTTTCTCGTTTAATCTTATGATTAGGATTGAGTTAACAAAGTCCTTATTGGGTTGATTTTTTATTAAAGATCTGTTTAGTCATCTCTTTGTTTTTTCTTTTTAGCCGCCTTTGTTTTTTCTTCTTATTACTGTCAGTGCTCGTTTCTATATATCCTAATCCAAGGGATCGCTGGTGGTTTTCTTGTTTGGTAGTTAATCAGTTTCGGTTATTAAGAATTTAGGGTTTCATTTTTTGTCTTTTTGTTTCTAGGGCTTGTTTGTTCTTTTGAGTTTATTAGGGTTTCGTTTGCTTCCATAGAGTCAAGCGAGCACACTTTGTCTAAATTAGCAGCAACAGCTGCGATTATCAATGGTAGCTTGCATGAAATTGCTAAACTGTTTGGACTTGGTTTAACTACGACCTAGGATGCAGGTGATTTTATGCATGATCTGAAAACTAATAAATATAAGCTATGGTCGTTGATATCACGTGATCGCTCAAAGGATTTCTTTAACCTTCTATGTCAGTTCGAAGCCGATTTGCGTGTTTCTAGATACCCTAAGGTTACAGATCCTGTTTCTCACTTGGCTGGGTAAGGTTTTGATGCACTTAAAGGTGATAGAGCTAGGGTTTCTTTTAACCCTAATATCACTATGCGAAGACCTGTGCCCATGTCCGCTGATTCTCAGGATCAGCTTGGTGTGTTCTTAAGCGTTTCATCTCCTATGGTTACTAGACTTCTTGATGAGGAGGCACATGGGTACTCTCATTTGCCGTCTAGGGGTGGTGAATAATCGGTTTGGGGTCAAGTTGGGACGTCTAATACTGGTTCAGTTTATGCGCTAAACAGTGAGTCGCCTATGACTCATTCGGTGAGTGTTTCTATTCCTTCTACGTATGTAGGGGTGATCGCTCCTAGTATCTCTCCCCATTCTTCTCCAAAAGGTTGTTCTGATTTTACAAATCATGTGTCCGATAAGATTTATGATGGTGTGAATGTTGTTATCCCCCGCAAGGTAGTGGAAAAAATGAATAATCGATATGAAAATACCTTGTATGGTTAATTTATCAGGAAGAGACTTGATTTTCCGGTTGTAGAATATTTTGTTAAAAATAATTGGGCGAAACATGGAGTATGTAAGATTATAATGAATGAAAAGGGCTTTTTATTTTTCAAGTTTTATACTTATTATGGGTTGGAGGCGGTTCTGGAGGGAGGTCCATGGATGATTAGAAATTCACCAATTGTTTTAAAAAATGGACGCTAAATACTAGCCCTAAGAGGGAGGAACTAACTCATGTTCTGGTTTGGGTTAAGTTTCATGAAGTCCCATTACAGATTTTTGATGAGGAGGGTTTGAGTTTTATAGAAAGTTATGTTAGAAAACCAGTTATGTTGGATTCTTACACTAGTACTATGTGTAAGGATTCTTGTGGTCGGTGTAGCTTTGCTAGGTGTCTCATTGAGATTCATGCGAATTCTGAATTTAAGGATACTGTTACGGTTGGTATTCCTTCGCTTGAAGGGGATGATTATAATACAGAAACCATCCATTTTAAATATGAGTGGAAGCCCCCATGGTGTGAAACTTTCAAAAGTTTTGGTCATACGTTGGTGTCGTGTCCTAAGAGGGTCGTTGTTGATCCTAAGCCGACTGCTATTAAGGAGGGTGCTACTGTTTCTAATGTGGATAAAGATGGCTTCTAACAGGTGAGCAGGAAACGTAACAACAAAAAGAACAATAATGTTATCCCAAAGGGAGTTTTGGTTGCAAAAGGGTTTAACGTGGCAAAGGAGTTTAACTACAAACCGAAAGCTCAAAGTAATTCTGGTGCAAATGGGTCGAATGATAGACGTACTAAATCTGGTCCATCTACTATTAATCATAATAAAGGGGCAAATGATAAAGGTAAATCTGATCTTGTTGTTCCTTTGTCCAATTCTTTTTTGAGTCTTGCTGGGCATGATTTGGACAACAATGATGTTCTGGATGATGAAGATAATGAGACTGTTGAGATCATTTTTGATGAGTCGGTTCACATATTTATGCAACAAACAGGGGTAAGCACTCCTGACTCTACTGTTTTAAATGTTTAGTATAGCCTCTTGGAATATTAGGGATTTGAACCAATCCCCTAAACAAAAAGAGGTTCGTTAGGTGGTTCATGAGACTAATCTGAGTGTTTGTGCTATTTTGGAGTCGCATGTTGATGCTACATGTGTTTTTGATGTTTGTAGAAAACTTTGTAGACGGTGGCGATGGACTTCTAATGGTGGTATTTGTGCTAAAGGTACGTATATTATTCTTGGTTGGAATGATGATAATGTTGATATTATGGTTTTGTCTCAGACTAGTCAGGTTATGCATTGTCAAGTTAATACCCTCTTGGATAATAGAACTGTTTTTTGCTCTTTCATTTATGCGGATAAATCATATCAAGATAGACGTGGTATTTAGAGTAATCTTGTTGTTCATGCTCACTTCATGCGTGATAAACCATGGGTTCTTCTTGGGGATTTTAATGCTGCTCTTAATCTTGAAGATCATTCGTTTGGGGGTATCGCCCCAATGTCGCTATGCGTGAATTTAAGGAATGTGTGACGAATATGGAGGTTAATGCTACGGGGTTTCATTTCACTTGGAATGAAAAACCGAATGGTGAGGATGGCATTCTTAAAAAATTGATCGCATTATGTCTAACATGACGGTTGTTGATGATTTTCCAAGATCTTTTGCTATTTTCCAACCGTATAGAATTTCGGATCATTCTCCATGTGTGCTCCGAATACCGAAAGTCGCTAGGCCTAAGCTAAATCCGTTTAAATTTGTTAATTTTCTTGTGCACAAGGATAAATTTCAGGTTATCGTGACTGATGGTTGGAACATAAACGTTGAGGGATGTGCTATGTACCAGTTGGTCAAAAGACTAAAGGGTCTCAAAACCCCGCTTCGTAAGTTGTTACATGATCAAGGTAACTTACATACTCGTGTGACTGTGATTCGTAGGGAGCTTGATGCGATCTAGAATTTGATTGATTCTAATCCACACAATTCGGACCTTAGAGATGATCATGCTCATTTGCTAATTGCTTTTAAGGAAGTTTCTCTTGATGAGGAGCGTTTCTTAAAACAGAAATCTAAAATTGAGTGGTTGGATGCGGGTGATTCTAATACAGCTTATTTCCAAAATTCTGTTAAGTCCAAAAATTCTCGTAATAGGATTGAGATGGTTAAAGATGCTTCTAATTTGGTTCATGAAGGAGATGCGGTTGCTACTGCTTTTGTCAATCATTATGAAAATTTCCTTGGTATTGAAGGTAATTCGGTTCCTCTTGATTCGACTAATTTGTTTTCTCGTTTTCTTGATGCTCAAAAGGCTGCGTGTATGGTTAGAAATGTGTCTAATGAGGAAATTAAAAGTGTTCTGTTCTCTATGAGTGATGATAAAGCTCCTGGGCCTGACGGTTACACTACTGCTTTCTTTAAGAAGGCATGGAATACGGTTGGATAAAATTTTACTCGGGCCATACATGATTTCTTTTGTAATGGTAAGCTATTGAGGGAAGTTAATCATACTATTATTGCTTTGATCCCAAAAGTTTCAACTCCAGGAAAGATTAATATTATCGGCCTATTTCATGTTGCAATGTTACTTTGAAATGTATTTGCAAAATTATTGCAAATCGTATTAAAGGGGATCTTGGTGATTTGGTTAGCATTATCCAATCTGCTTTCATTCCGGGTCGAAGGATTTCTGATAATATCCTTCTTACCCAGGAGTTGATAAGGAATTATCATCGTAATAATGACCCTCCTAGATGTTCGTTTAAGATTGATATTCAAAAAGCCTATGATACGGTGGACTGGATCTTTCTTAAATCTATACTGACAGTGTTTGGTTTCCATCCTACTATGATTAATTGGATTATGACGTGTGTTACTACTACTTCTTATTCTATGTGCATCAATGGTCATTTGTATGGTTGGTTTAATGGTAAGCGTAGTTTGAGACAAGGAGACCCTCTTTCTCCGTATTTATTTACGCTTGTTATGGAGGTTCTGACTCATATGTTACATAAAAGGGTGTCTGCTTCTGAGGATTTCCGGTTCCATCATCTTTGTGAAAAGAAGCGTTTATTAACCTTTGTTTTACAAATGCCTTATTTTTTTTTCGAGGGGTCATTTGTCTTCTGTTGCTATTATCATGGATTCCTTGGAAGAGTTCAAAAATGTGTCTGGCCTTGTTCCTTGTATGCCTAAGAGTACGACATTTTTCTGTAATGTCCCTGGTGGTGTCAAGGCTAGCATTTTAAGCCGTATGCCATTTTGGAAGGTAATTTACCGGTTCGTTATCTTCGTGTACCTCTTATCTCGTCCAGACTCCTTTATCGTGATTGCAAAATTTTGGTTGAAAAGCTGGAAAATCGAGTTAATGATTGGCGCAACAAATTTCTTTCTCTTGCGAGGCGTATGCAACTAGTTAGATCGGTTCTTGCTTCGATGCATATTTATTGGGCTTCTGTGTTTATTCTCCCTGTTAGGATTATCAATAATCTTGAACAACTTATGCGAGGATTTTTATGGTGTCAAGGTGAGATGAAGAGGGGTAAAGCTAAAGTTGCTTGAGATGCTGTTTGCATGCCTCTTAATGAAGGAGGTCTTTGTATTCGTAGACTTGATAATTTTAATGCTGCTTTAATTACTTTGCATATTTGGAGCATTTTAACGGATATGGAGTCCCTTTGGGTCAGATGGATCTACGATTACAAATTAAATGGTAGAAGTTTTTGGGATGTTCCTTGCCCTGGTGATGTAAGTTGGGGATGGCGTAAGCTTTTGCAGATTAGATCGCGGGTTCGTCCTTTTATTTGGTACCAAATTAATGACGGTAAATCTGCTTCCATGTGGTCGGACATGTGGGCTGATGGTTACCCTCTTAGGGACATAATTTCAGTTTGTCACATTAATAGGTCTAGTTTCACGCTATCGGACAAGGTAAGTGATTTAATCTCTAATAATACATGGAGATGGCCTATGGATTGGTATGATCGTTTTCTGAATATTGTCTCCATTCCTTTTCCGGACATTCATGTAGCTCGCCCTGATAAGCTTGTTTGGCGGGATTCTATGGGTAGGTCTCACCCGTTTTCTGTAGCAGCGGCTTGGGATTCTATTCGAAGTAGCGCCAGCTAAGTTGATTGGTTTCATGTGGTTTGGTATTCGCATTGTGTTCCTAGACACTCTATCACTATGTGGCTTGTAATGAAGCATAAACTAAAGACTCATGATCAACTTAAGCAATGGGACATTGGACCTACTGTTGACAGTTCCATACTTAGGTGCCCGTTGTGTAAGTTGGTTAAGGATTCTCATAAGCACTTATTTTTTGAATATTCTTATTCCTCTCAGGTTTGGTCGTTGCTTCGGAATAAATGCGGTATGAATAGTGTTCCAGCTCGGTTGAATGCTATTGTGTCGTTTCTTATTCCTTTATCCAAGGGTCGCACTATAATTAGCGTGATTGCTCGGATTGTCTTGGCTGCAGCGGTTTATTTCATATGGAGATAACGTAATTCTAGGATTTTCAAACAGAAGTACAGGATGACGGACGAGCTTGTTGCCTCTATATGTGACACGGTTCGAATGAAGTTACTTACTTTCAAGTTTAAGAAGATTACCTCAGCTTCTAGGTCATTGCTAGATTTGTGGAAGATACCAAATGTGTGTTGTGTTCATGATGGGAGTGCCGGGTAAGGGCCGTACTCTTTTTTCCTTTTCGAGGTTTTTCTCGCAAAGGTTTTTTAAGGAGGCGGCCTTATCTGGATCCTCTTATCTCATTGTGTTTTTTCTGGTCTAGAGAGATGGTCACGTGGTTTCAATATTTCTTCTTGTTGGCATTCGCTAATATTGTTTTCATGCATAGTAGTAGATTTTTTGGCTAGTAGGTTTTGGTGATTTATATTTCTTTATTTAACAAGATGCATGTAGCTTGAGGTTAATGTGTTACTTCTGCCACATTCCTTTGTCCTTCAATGTTTTTTTGGTTAATATATTTACCGGAGTAACCCTTTACCATAAAAAGGTATGCTAGTAAAGCTATACACAAGTTTATAGGTCCTATCTTTGATCTAATCTTCACTTGTGGCTAATATAAGGTCACGACAACATTAGGATAGGAATGGTGATGTGTAGCAAGCAAGGAGGTGATGCACCTACTTGTAGGCAATTCAAAAATATCTTAGTAATTATAATTATCTGGTTTTCAAACTTGGAATGGAGGGAAATGGTTTAAAATTGAGTTCTGGAGGGAAAATATTAAACCGTGTTTAAAAACTAGGGCTTGTAACTTATGGTTTGTGTTTTTGGTGATTAAGGACTTAAGAAATTGATTAGTGAATGATTAGGGCTTAATTAGGGTTTATACATTCTATTTAAGAGATGTGGGTCCTTGTTTTAAAGTTTAACAAAGGCTTGATGTGTAAATGGGAAGTATATTTATGTAGATTAGGGTTTTCTAATGATCTAGGGTTTAATCTTAGTAAATGTGATTATCCTCCTCTTAGCTACTAATTTAAAATTAATTTAGGTCCTAGACATTTTGTCTTAAGTGTCTAAAGAATTCTCACACTTGGTTTAATGGTTTAGTTTAGGTAAACATGTCTAAAGGGTGAAAATACTTATTATGACCTAATTTACAAGTCATGCATTGAAATCTTGTACCTTGTACATTAGGGTACTTTTATATTGTCTTGTTATAATCTTATAACTTTAATGAAGTCCTATGAGTATTTGTAGACTTGTCCTAAAAGACTAGGTAATGATTCCATATGGATTTCTTAATATAACTCTTTCTATATTATTAAGCTTAATGACTTTCTATTTTGGGTAATTAGGGTGTATATTTCATTTATGCTTATTCTAAGTCTTATATAGTATGTTTATGACTTGTATAGGTTCTACTTTCTTAGTTTAACGGTTTATATAGGGAAATCATAATCTAGGGTTAATTATGAGAGCTTAAGATCCTATGCTTTGAAAACTTGTAGTTTACGCTTTAATAATTTGTAACTTAGTGTAAAATAAATGTATTACTTTAATACGATACTTAGTTGAGTTTTATAATTGGTTGCAAAAGATTAGACTTTAGTTCATTATAAAATGGTTTTAATATACTAATCTTGGTTTTAGGTCATTTTCTTGTAATTAGCCTGAGATGAGTACTTTGTGATTGTTTAAATTTTCTTTATATAGTAGATTAGAATTAGTATATTGTATTGATTATAGATTCATAGTTCTTGTATGCAGGTTTGCTATATTAAGGATCCGGTGGTCTAGGTGGGTGGTGGAAGGTGTTGGTAGCCATGGATGAAGTAGAGAGGTTGTATGTGAAAGAAAAGGAAAAATGTATTCAAAGTGAATAATGAAAAACAAACCAACAACCCCCTCTTTGGAAGCCTTGGAGGGGTATATATAGTCACACGACACCTAAACTATACATCGTTACCTAGTCTAGTCTATGCGTGTGTGACTATGATAACTAATGGGAATTCTTAAATGTCGTCACATAAAGTGAATTTCCAACAATCTTCCCCCATGGGAGGACGTGTAGACTTCCATACAATATTATTCCTAACAAGTACATATTGATTAAGAACAAAATCTTCCATGAAGCGTCCAATGCTGATGATGTCTTCTGAGGCCTTTGACTTTAAGTCTTCACTTCAAAACGACTCATCTTTAAAGTAACTTGTAGTAGAAATACTGTGACGGCACGAGCTAAGTGATCCATATACTTCTGGTTAAGGAGAAGCTTCTGAATTAACTACCCCCTAATTCATGCCACATAAACTTGATGTAGAAGCTTTTTAATAGCTTCCCCCTAAACCGACAATCCTCATAAGCAACTTCAAAGCTTTCAATAAAGCTTAGAATGATTAAGCGCACAATGGAATTTAACAAGCAAACCCCATCATATGAAATGATAATGTTGCTAAGAGTGATTGAAAGTTTGGGGCACACCAAGTAGATCAACAACTTCTCTTCTCACACTTGAATAATTCTTCTGAATTTTTCTTCCCCCTGAGAGTTCAAGTTATGCATACTAGAAAGAATCAAGACATTTCTTCCCCCACATAGTTGAAGAAAGTAAACCAATCCCATGTATGAAGCTCAAATACTGAAGTAGACACTTTATCCCATTCATGAAGTTGACATCGTAACACCAGAGTCAATTAAGTCCCAGAAATGCAAATATCTTCTTCCGGAGATGCACCAGAGTCAATTAAGTCCCGGAAGTGCATATCTCTCCATATATGATAATGATGATGGATAATTGCAACATCAAAACAATTAAACATCGAATCAGTAGTGTACCGTTTAGAGATTGATAACGCCACGAGTTAAAACACTGATTTTCTCTGCGGTTATGACAATTGTCTCCCCGGAATGTCTTCAAATCAAAAGAAGGTATGAAGTTCATCACGTGTACTCGTTGTGCGTTCAATATGTCTTCTTCTTCCCCTTTGATGGTTTCGAAACTCGGAACCATCAATAAATCGTACGCATATGTACCTGAAATCTCGTGAGAATAATAAATAAGCTGAATTATATATTTTGTGAGAATCAGCTGTTGAAAGAAATTCTCTACGCATAAACTCTCCATGGCCATCTTTACCAACCCCCTTGTAAGCAATTTGAAGTGTCCACTAATAGAATGAACCAGATACATAAAACATGAAACTGAATAAAAAACCTTCGATCTTGTGACTTAAGCTTGCACTATTGTTGATTGAAGAACGGTGGAGAAATCTCTAAGTACCCAATACCTTGCCGAAAAAAGTATATAAGCACAACACCTCTTGAATTTATCCACGTCGACTATGCGCGTGACACTGAGTACAACAATGTAACCCCTTTAAGTGATAGTTATCCAAGTCATCAACCAACCACCCCGAACCTGAAAACTAGATAAACAAGTGTTCATTCTAAGATTAAGCATGAGCAAGTTATCTTCAATGATAAAATAAGTACACGCCTTCGAAAAATCCGTCTCCAATTTCAAATAATAATAATACCCGATCACAAAATCCGTAGTCACTAAAAATATCGCCAATTTTTCTCGGTCTCGTCAAATAATTTTTGTCAGTTTGTCTTGTCGTTTGTCTCATCACTTTGTCACTTTGTCACGTCCCAATTATGACCAAAATATAACTTTAATACACAAATTTTATACAAAATAGAAATTTTGATATAAAAATTCGGATCAAATCATGACATACAAATTTATGTGTAGTCACTTTGTCACATTCGGCCCATTTAATTAACTTCCACAAACCGGTCCAATTGTGAATAACATACCTGGTCCAATTGTGCTCAGATAAATAACCAAACCCCTAATCTATCTCTCACAATCTAACCTAATCAATCCACACATAGTAAACACCGCCCCCAAAATCCTCTCTCACACCCCCCACATCGTAACCTCCGTCCCCATCTCATCTTAATCTCACACATCCTCCATCTTAAACTCAACATAAATCATCAATCTCATCTATGATAACCATTTTAAAACACAAATACAATAACATAACATGATTACAACCTTGTATACCGATGATCATATGCTCGAACCAACCAAGATCAGTGCATCAAGTTTCTTTTAATTAAGGTCTCAGGTAGGTTTTAGTTATTGGATCTTTGTGTTCTTTTTGATTTCGTGTATCAATCGAAAGGAACGAAAAGATAATAACATACTTGTTATAAATCTTTTTCATTTTCGAATATCAAAAGAAGTTTTAAACTTCAACATAGATCTACGATGATTATTTGGGTTTAAAGATACACGAGTTTTAATTAATAGAAACAAAGTTGGGGTCTCACAGAAATTGTTAAGGCCTTTGCTTTATATTCGAATATTAATTGGTTATACACCTACAGATCGATGATGATATGGTTTCGTGAGTATAAATCTTCAAAGATCTTGACATGCAAGAATCACACAAAAAGAAAATTAACTGAGATATAATAATTAAGTGTTTGTTTCGAGTCTAGATACGATGGGGAATTAGGAGACGATAGAATAGGTTAGTTCATGGTGGATTTGTTGGAGTTAAAAGGTTGGAGTGTAATGGTTGAGTCTTGGCTCAGGTCAAAACAGTCTCGGTATGGTTTTTGTTAAACTAGTCACAAAGTTTTTTTTTTCAAACTACATCGCATTCATTTCTATCTGAGCTTCCATCGCAATGAATTTTTAAATACCCATCGCAAGATAAAAAAAATAAGCCATCGCAGTGGTCTTTTAAAAACCCATCGCAACATAATGTGAGCCATCGTAATGGTTCCTTTAAAACCCATCGCAGCCTGATGGACACCATCGCAATGGTTCCATCGCAATGGTTCCATCGTAATGGTTCCATCGCAATGGTACCATCGCAACGACCCATCACAGTCCATCCATCGCAATCAATGCGATCTTATCCAAAAGTTGTCCTTTTTCCTGAAATTCAGGATCTTACTTTTCTGGGCTGATGTTTCTTGCAAATATGGGTTTCTGGGGATTTTTGGGTTGATCTTGATCTTCATGTTCATAAAAACAAAAAAACCCATAAAAAGCTGTTAAAACCAGATAAGAAATATTACATTTGATAATATCAGATATGAAAAAGTGAAACCATGAGACAAAATGATAAAATCGGATATGAGTATGATGATAAACATGATAGACTGTGTGTAACCGACTGTTTTGATGGACCAAGTTTCAATGATAACTGATTTGAGAAAGAATAATACGACTGCCGTAACAAAAAACAGACAATTTTTAGACAGATTTGACCATTGTGACAAAAAAATCAATAGATCGAGACAAAAACAATTTAGACCACCACAATCAATAACAAAAAAAAACACAACGATCCAAGGATTGAACCGTAGCTCTGATGCCAAAAGGGTCGGCTATATTAAGGATCCGGTGGTCTAGGTGGGTGGTGGAAGGTGTTGGTAGCCATGGATGAAGTAGAGAGGTTGTATGTGAAAGAAAAGGAAAAATGTATTCAAAATGAATAATGAAAAACAAACCAACAACCCCCTCATTGGAAGCCTTGGAGGGGGGTATATATATTCACACGACACCTGAACTATACATCGTTACCTAGTCTAGTCTATGCGTGTATGACTATGATAACTAATAGGAATTCTTAAATGTCGTCACATAAAGTGAATTTCCAACATTGTATAATTACATTGCTTAAAATATCGTTTATAAAGGTTTTTAGGTGATGATCTAGACTATTATGTATACTTATTTGTACTTTAGCTTTATATCGCTTATTCTTACTTATTCTTTATATAACTTTATACTTTCTATATGACAGTATAATCCTTATTTTTATTCCTTGTTTACTTGTTCGTATGTATTATGTATTCATAGTTTTGTCATCTTTGAGTTCATTATTTATTTATAGGGATTCTAGGGTTTCTAAGGGAATTTAGGGTATCATTATATTTCTCGAAATGTTCTTATTTATAAGTATACTTGTTAAATTACTCATAAACTTATACTTGTTATGTTTATAACATATAGGAATATGTTGATATGGTAGTTCAGGTTGGGAAAAGTAGTTCATTTTACCAAGTAATGCATAAAAAGCAAAAATTTCTAATGGATTTTCCATTTCCATTAAACATAAAATATATCATACTTGTGAAATTTATGGGTTGTCATATCTTCTTCCCCTTAAAAAATCTCGTCCCGAGATTACAACAATAAGGCAGTGTACTAAAGACAAATATAGTTCTTGCATTCTTAAATTCCTTCTAATATTCCATTCATACACCAATGAATACAACTTGTATGTTGTCATTTATCTTCAATCAATCTCTTCTACTAGAGTTATTATAAATGAACATTTATAAAGTGTTTATTTTATATTTTAATCATTAAGATCGTAACGTAATCTATAAAGATTATAATGATAAATGGAAAGCGTACAGATAATTCTCATAAGTTCTTTTAAAATAAGAAAGGAAGTATGATTATTTTAAATCAATGAGTCATTGTTTAATTTAAATCTTGAACTGATTATCGCCTTTTTCAAAATTAAGAGGTTTATAAGGAAAAGATCTTTTTAAAGTTGATACTAAGAAAAGAATTGAGATTATTCTCGATAAAGTTCTCTCAAAATTTACAATTTAAATTTAGTAGATAGATACTAGTTATTACTTACTATATTATAAAGTTTTAATCTAGCAATATCACTATAGGATAAGTTTAATTCCAGGTAATATAATGCATACGTGGAGTAGAATTTCTAATATCTGGATAATTCTCTCACTTTAACCATAGATACATATAAGGGATAGTATTCTTCTTAGTGTATTTAAAACTATAGATATTGGTACTCTATGTCAACATATTATTTTGGGTATAATCTAGTCAAAGTCTCTATATCGTTAGTCAAATACAATTGACAATAATCCGGATGACATTATGTCTTAAGAAATACTGAGAAATCTTATTACTTGTTCTTACCTTTTTTTATAAGGGAAATCAAGGTTTTAAACATTCATAAGTTTAGATTTTTCATTCTTGTTAAATGATAAAGATCAAATACATAATATGTTATAAATGAGTTGTACTATCAGATAATAAAATAACACTTACAGGAGATGTAATTAAAACACATAGATTTTGTTGATAAAACTCACATATATTCATTAAATTTATTTATTTACAAGATACGGAAAAAGAAAATTTAGAAATTAGCCTTGCTCCAACAGTATTGTGTTTGATGACCTTTCTTGAATCAATTCTGACATTTATCTAGACAGGATCCTTTGTGATGTAGTAGACACTTTGCACAAAGAGGAATCTTTCCAGCATAATTTTTATGTCCTAGTATTTTTGGAATTCTAAAGGAGTTAGGATTTGGGTAATATAAGTAAGAAAAATAGGGATCATAGGAGAAATTTAAGGGATTAGGTTTCGTTTTAGCAGATTCTTCTTCTTCTTCTTCACTAAGTTTACGTTTAAGAGTGTTGGATTCTTGCACAGGATTGTGCTTGATTACGTGATCCATTAATTTTTGAGAAATATTGATGGCTTCTTCTAAACTTTGGGGTTTAGAGATAGTAATCATCTTCTTGAATCCTTGGGGAAATCCTTTAAAAAAAATCTTTCATCATTCTTTGGGAATTAGTGATAGGATATAATTCTGCTAACTCTTGAAATTTTCTCAAATAGGTATTGAGATCATTTCGTTGTGTCACTAGATAGCAAAATTCCTTTTTCACTTTCTCAATTTCTATGGAAGGATAATATTGGGTCATTAAAAGGGACTTCAAATCTAACCACTTCATCTTTTGAGTTTCTTCTATTCCAACGAGTTGAGAATAGTAATTCCACCATGATAATGCTTCAATAGTTAAACTACTAACAACAATCTTTACTTTACGATCTTCGGCACAACTACTTTGGGAGAAAATCATCTCAATTTACTAATAACATATTCGGTTCCTTGAAATTTATATAACTGACTAGTTATAAAATTTTCTGTTGCAGTAGTATTCTTCACTATCTTAAAAGTCGGTATTTTCATAGCTGCAACAATTCCATCATTAATTATTCGTTGAAGTCTTTCGGGAGTTAAGGTAGAAGATATTAATGTCCTTAAATGTGTCATTCTTAATTTAGAAGATAATTTTTTTTGATGTTTAGATATACTTGTCCTTAAGCATTTGCCATATGTGTATACATACAACGCTTTATGAGCATCTTTTTTTTCAAAAATTTAGAGATACTTCTTACAAGATTAGGGAATAGGTTTATAGGGTTACGTAACTATTAACTTGTTCCTAAGTTTATTTATGTTAATCCCACTTCAATCCATAACACAATATTAAGATGATATTTAGAGAGAGAAATAGATGAAGGTAGAGAGAGAAAGTAGAGAGAATGGAAGGTTAATCTTTTATAGAGAGAGAAAATGAATGTTAACCAACACCCTCTTCCACACATGGAAGAGGGTATATATACTCATGAGCTTGGTGGGCTCATGGGCTTGTTTATTTGGCCGGGCTTGGTTCTTTGGGCTTAGAGCACCTAACTTATACAATATTAGCTTAAAGACCAAGCCCGGTTAACCCGACTAACCTATTACAATACATGACCATTAACGACTAAGATGACCTATTACATTCTTGTTGGACTATATAAAATATAGGGCTAACAATCTCCCCCAATGTATTGGTCATCTTTAAATGCATAAGATGATTGAGTGAATACATTCTAGTGGAGGTAATCTTCCTTCTTAGGTCTTGTATCTTGGTCTTGATCTTGTTTGTAACGGCTTTGTTCCTTCATGCTTTTGTGATCTTTATCTTGAGCCGTTGTCATTTGATTTGGAGTGCTTGAGATCTTAATCTTGTGCTCCTTATGACTAAGATTACCTATTACAATCTTAGGTATCTTGATTATCGCCCTCTTGTGCTCTTGTGACTTCTGACTCGACATGTTGACACTTTTTTGATTTCAAAAGGCTAATAATTTCCCATACAAATATAGTTGTAGTTAGTCCTTCAAATAGCCATCAGATTTGCGGAAGACTTTAACTTTTACTATAAACATGTGAGGACGACTTCGGTTAGTACACAGCCATACCACCATCTTGATATGCAGCAACATATATAGACACGGATAAAATGGCTTTGAACATTTCATCCTAACTCGGTAGCGTTTTAAATCCGATCGGTGAAGACCGTTAGACGGTATTAGATACCGTACCTGTGATTGGGTAGATTCAATTAAGAACCTCCTTGAAAGGATTTCCTGGCGGTAGTAGCCAGTTCTCTTTACTCGACCGTCTCAAAGCAGACTACAAACATAAAGAGTGAATCATACGGATAAGTTATCCGTCTAGTTAGAGTCGTCAATTCAGATTTCCTGGAACAAGTTTGATTCTAAGAGCACCATTGTTGCTTTCCACTTTGTCACAAGCTCGATTCATAAAGAATCTTGCGAGTCACCTACCGCAGTGCTGTTTAAGGTTGACACTAGAAGGATTCCCATTCGTCACTGTGAGCACTAAAGAGTGTCACTCTGAATGTTCTGGCAAGATCACACGGATTTTGCGAAAAAACATGGAATCAAGTTTAAATCAATTAATAATCTAAACCTAGTTGCATTCCAGTTATCACATGTTTGATTCGTGTAGAATCGTACAAGTTACCTACCATGAGCTTTTTTGATGCTGGACCAAGCAGGATTTCCATCTTCACTGTGAACCGTATCACTCAGATGTTCTGGCAATATCACAAGGATAATGCGTAGGACTCGATTGTGTCCTAATGTGATAAAATATTGATCTCTTTTTGACTCTAGACTCGATACGTGCATTTTAGTAGTCGGCGCTGGAACAGACTGCCACCTTTTCAATATTAACTAACTCGAAGTGAGAAAGTCAAGAGATACGTGTTGATCTCCGTGACAATGAGACAAGTTTCTTTTGAGAGAAACTCGAATGGCTGGGGAAGGGTTGTGCATTGCATTACTGGGTCCATGACGACTTATCTTCAATAGATGTATTGACCCGGTTTCTTCCTAGGTTGCATAGAATATTCAACTCCTTCAATGCTTACCAATACGTCATCACTAGCACCTTGTTGTGATTGTTCCAGTGCTAACTTAAGTAATTCGTCCGCATTCAGCTTCATTCAACTCCATCTTTCCTAAGGACAACTATTTCTAGCTATGGAATTTCCTTGGGTAGATCCCGCCGGTTCTGGTTGGATCATAGGACTTAGTTTCCTATCCTAAACCACCTTTTGACTCCAACATTCTATCGTGGATAGTAGGTTGTTTTGGGTATAGACCGTAGCCATAAAACCATTGAAAACCATTCAAAGTGTTTGATAAAAATAAAAATATTTAACACTTTGAAAGTTTCATATTTCCGAAAAGCTCCCCCTTCACACATGCATCGATATACGAAATAGTTTAGCATGTGAAAGAAAGAGTTGAACTTGAGTCTTTAAGATCACATGTTTCGATATATTACATTTTAATCATATTTTCTCCCCTATCTCTAATATAAAAATATAATATTACAGATACCAATTGATTAAAATATGACAATTTTCTAAAATCCGATGGGAGAGAAACACGTGTTCACGCATGAATATGGAACTTTTGTAGTTGGGTCGCTCCCCCTCAACAATATATGTGGGTCTTGAGGCAAAAATTTGACAACATTTTGGAAAAATGACACCACAAAATATGTTGAGGTACGGAGATGAGATGCCTTTTCCGAGATAATATATTATATTTGACAATTTTATACCATTTTCGGAATGTGTTGGATACATAAAATATGACAAATTTCAGATGTACCCAACAACATTAAAGGCTTGATTTTAAAACACTCCCCCTCAAAAATTGATCCAAATAACATATGACATTTTTGAGATATAAAACCATTATGAGGAAGGGAGTGTTGAACACACAATTTTGAAAGATTTAAAAAAAACCTTTTGAGATATTCTTGAAAATTTGTGTTCAACGGTTTTAAAATAGAATCTGATTTACATGAGCTCAAAACTTTTAATGTTTTGTGACTAGCTCATGACCGAGAAAAATTGATTTCCCGTTTTGAAGGATAAGTTATCATCTGTGATAAACTTTCCTTAATGGTGAAGTCCGAGTTCTAAGCTGACATTTATATAAAAGTCGTTTTTCATGAACTTAAAAACTTTGAAAGTTTCTATGAGAAGCTCATGACCGAGAAATTTAAATTTCTCGTTGAGAAGGATAAGTTATCGTCCGTGATAAACTTTCCTTATTTGGGGTCCGAGTCCTAAGCTGTTATGCGCTTAGAAGTCATCATGAGAGAATATCAAGCAGCTTCATTTGCCAAAACCTCCAAGTCTTCTGGAGTCATATACTTCATACCAAGACGGCCTACGAGATACTGAAACCTATTTTGGGATAGAGATTTTGCAAACAGGTCTGCTATCTGGTACTCAGTTCTGACAAAGTATAATTATACAATTCCACGTTCCACTTGTTCCTTTATAAAGTGATATCTGACTGCGATGTGCTTGGTACGGGAGTGCTGAACCGGATTGAAAGAGCTGGATATGGCTGGCTTTGAGTCACAATACATAGGTATTTTATCAAAGTGGAAGCCATAATTCGTGAGTTGACTTCTCATCTAGAGGACTTGAGCACAACACTCGGATAGAGCCACATATTCTGCTTCAGCTGATGAGAGCGAAGTGCAATCTTGCTTCTTTGACAACAAGCTCACAAGCTTGTCCTCCCCTAGAAATTGTATGCTACCAGAAGTGCTTTTTCGACTATCAAGGCAACCTGCGTGATCAGAATTTGAAAAAGCTGTTACATGAAAACCGGTGTCCCTCGGATACCAAAGTCCCATGTGAATGGTATTCTTAAGATACCGAAATATCTGTTTAACCTCCTTGAGGTGCTTTTGAGTAGGTCTGGCTTGATAGCGTGTACAATAGCATGTGGTATGATGAATATCAAGCTTGTTGGCTGTAAGGTACATAAGAGAACCGATCATAATACGATATCGTGTTTGATCTACATGATATGAGTACAATTCAGCGTCTAGGTCGACAATGGTGTACCAACGCGAGCACATGATGTCATACCATGCTTTTTAAGTATCTCTTGAGCATACTTAGCTTGGTTCATAAAGATACCACGTGGGGATTGATGAATCTGGAGGCCTAAAATAATTTTAGCTCCCCCATCATTGACATTTCAAATTTGTTGTGCATTAATTTTTCAAAACGTTTTGAAAGTTTTAGGTTCGTAGAACCAAAAATGATGTCATCAACATAAACTTGCACAAGTAATATGTCATCCCCATATTTATTAATAAAGAGAGTAGGATCCATGGAACCTTTGGAGAATCCTTTTGATACAAAGAAGTTGGATAGTTCATCGTACCACGCCCTTGGAGCTTGTTTGAGTCCATATACTGCATTCTTAAGAGGGTAGACTTTGTCAGGATGATGAGGATCAACGAACCCTTCTGGCTCATTCACATATACTTCTTCCTTCAAATGACCGTTGAGAAAAGCAGTTTCAACGTCCATCTGATAAACCATAAAGCCTTTATGTGCAGCATAAGCAAGGAATATCCCGACAGCTTCCAAACGAGCAACTGGAGCGAATGATTCATCGAAATCTATCCCCTTGACGATATCCCTTAACCACAAGACGAGATTTGTTTTTGATAATGGTTTGTTCTTCATCCAGTTTGTTTTTCCAGATCCATCTAAGATCTAAAATCAAAATTCCGTAGGGTCTGTCAACAAGTTCCCAAACATTTAGGCGTTCAAACTGATAAATTTCGTCTTGCATTGATTCAATCCACGCATGATCAGTCATGGCTTGCTTGATGTTTCTAGGTACAGTTGAACTCATGGTGAGTGCATACATACACACATAGCCATCGGTTTCGAGTTGTTTGCGTGTTCGAACCGGTTGTGAAGGATTTCCAATGACTTGCTCCAATGGATGATCACGTGTCCAATGGTGAGTAGATGGATATCGTTGGTAGAATATATGCATGTTGGACGGATCAACATGTTGAGTAGAAGACTCTCCGACTTCGCGAACCGGTGTACCGAACAAGTTGATAAATTCTTCTTCGTCAGATTGTGCATCGACTGCTTGATTGTTCTTTCCTCCTTCAGCATTGACGGTTGGTGATGTTGGTTGTATGACAGTTTCTTGTGTTTGTTTTGTATCCAATGTAATTGTCTCTTGAGCAACGGTTGCTGAAGTAGATGCAGTTGTGTCTTGTTGACTTTGTTCGGGTGCATCAGCAGTATAGACAGCGGAAGGCTTTGACACAACTTGATTGTTTCCATAGTAATATTCATCAAACATTGGATCATATACATCAACCAACTCATTCATTTGTGTCGTATCCGTCGAGTCTGCTGTAGGAGTACTTTCTTGACGTTCTTGCACGGGATGTACACTGTTTTGTGTAGGTGCCATTGCTGGCCATTGACGAGCGGGGCTTGAGCTGCTGTGTTCAAGTACCATTTGTGGCAATTCGTCAAAGTTCACATGAATTGTTTCGACAATAATATTTGTTCTCTTGTTGTAAACTCGATATCCTTTCCACGATGTAGCATACCCTACAAAAATACATGCATCACCTTTTTCTTTCATCTTGTCAAGATTCTCACCGTCTTTAAGAATGTAGCATAAAGATCCAAATACGTGAAAGAATTTAACAGTAGGTTTCCTACCATTAATGATGTGGTAAGGTGTCTTTTCATGTCTAGGGATTACGAGAGAACGATTCTCAGTATAACAGGCAGTTGCAATTGCTTCCGCCCAAAAGAATAGTGGTAATTTTGAAGCAGAAAGCATTCTTCGAGTTGACTCAAGCAAAGTGCGGTTCTGTCTTTCGACAACGCCGTTTTGTTCAGTAGTTTGAGCAATAGACGTTTGATGTTCGATGCCTTCTTCTTGAAAGTAAGATTGCAACGTCTTGTTCAAAAATTCAGTACCCCTATCCGTTCTTACGGTTAAGACTTGAGCTTGAAGATTTCGTTGTATCATCTTGAGAAAGTTTTTGAGAACCTCTGGTGTTTCATCTTTGGACCTTAAGAAGAAATTCCATGTCTATCTAGAGTAATAATCAACAATCACGAGAATATACTTTTCCCCGTTAATACTCTGTACACGCATGGGACCACATAAACCCATGTGTAGAAGTTCCAATCGTCCTTTTGAGCTTGGGGAAGTCTTTATTTTGAAAGACTTCCGTTTTGCTTTCCACAACTCACAAGAAGAACAAAGATGGTCTTTGACGAATTTTAACTTAAGAAGAGCAGTCACAATATCATTCTTCGAAAGCAAGTTGATGGTGTCAAACTTGAGATGTGACAATCGTTGATGCCATAACCATGCTTGAGATGATGAAGCTTTAGCCATTAATCAAATTTGATTTGTTGAAGATGTGTCTTGAAGAGGTACTGTGTAGAGATCAGAACCACGAGAACCTGTAGGAAGGTCATTCCCATCGTAGTCTCTAACATAGCAAGTAGTTTTCCAAAAAGCCACTTCCAAATCCGCATCACAAAACTGACCAACCGAGAATAAATTGTGATTCAGTCCCTCGACGTAATAAACCCGTTTTATAGTGATATTCCCTTGAACCAAATCTCCATATCAGAGTATCGGTGCAAACTGATCATTTCCAAACCGTACCGTACCCAGAAACTTCTCCACGAAGTTACTGAGAAACTTGAGATTGCCCGTGATGTGCTTTGTGCACCCGGAGTCCATTATGAATAGAATGATTTCGACGAGCTGCATAAGAATTAGAAGACAATGTAGATTTTGACAAATGGGAGCCCTTGATAGAAGTGGGTTCCAAAATATTAGTAGGCCTAGATTCTAAAGGCAAGATAACATTCATAGACCCAATTAGAATAATGGTTGTTTAGGTACCCATTTGTATCCGGGTGGTGTAAATCTTGAGTACCCCCGTTTACATGTCCTACTCATGTTCTCATAAAGCTTCTTTAACATGTTTTGTTTATGTAGAGTAGTGGATTCTAACGCACTTAGTTTCTTAAGTGGTTGAGTAGTGGATTGGTTCAAAGTTTTTGTGGGTTTTGTAGTACTAGTGGGAACAAGAATAGGCTTCCTAGTTCTAGAATTCACCCCAAACACAAGCATCATGATTGAAAGTACGAACACATTTTCCACATTTAACACAAACAGATTCAACATTTGATGTCTTAACATTTAAATTGTCATTACATGTAGTTACAAACGTTTTATTCTTAGAAAACTTAAAATTCCTATGGTTGTCTTCTACTTCCATCTTATTCCCTTGACTATTGTTAGGCATGACTCTATCTTGAATTATAGTGCTCTTAAGCTGTGTTCCACTAATGCTATTAGTGGGATTTACTCCAGTAGAAGAAGACACACATTGATTAGTTTTCCTAGTATTCTGATGTAACCGCGATGTTCCAATTTGAGTGGACCTAGTGTTCATCTTATACATTCTAGGTGCTATCACATTTGTGCTCTTATCAGTTCTTAGCTTAAGCAAAGTCTGTGGGGGTTTTCCCGAAATAGATGATTTAGGGCATTTAACCGCATTCGGTTGACGAACGGCGGATGGTTTATCCAGTTCAGACTTTCCTTTCATTTTCTCAATGAGTTTTTGTAACTCACTGATGGTTATGTCCCGTTTTGTAGCTGAGCTTTCAAATCATTTATTTCGAAACCTTTTTCATTCAATTGACGAACCGAAGAAGCTGCAAGTTTTTGACACTTTTTATGATTATGAGATTTATCACCTTTTTGTAAAGCAAGTTCAAGAGAAATAGAGTGTTTCTCAAGTTGGGAAAAACTTTTCGAAAGTTTGTTATATGACTGAATTTGTTTCAAAAGCCCAACTTCAAGATTGTGACATTTCTCGTCCGTTTCTAACACTAGACATGCTACATGACAATATAGATCAAGATCGATATACACACCAAGTATAGCATTCATATGATCAACATAAAAGTATTCCTTTGAAAGTCGATCAATTTCGTTAGAAAGTTGGTGTTCTTGTGTCTTTAATTTAGTTTGAAGAAAATCAACTTCATCTTCAAGAGATTTAAGATATCTTAAATTAGTTAACATGTCCTCAGTGAGAGCGTTATAAAACATTTCCACATTATTTGAAAGATCATCGATGGTTGGAACAATACACTGTTGAATGACGACTTCTACTTGTGGGTTAGGTTTAATATTCCAAACGGTATCTCTAGAAACTTTTTCATAATCGACGACACCTTTGTACAAATTTAAAACCAATTGTATTATAAACTCAAATTGTTGAACACTTTTACTTTTCTCGTCCCATTTACGTTTTTCATCCGAAATTTGTTTTTCTAACAAAATTAATTGCTTTTTGAAACCCCTTTTTAAAGAAACTTTCTTTTTCGTTTCAGGACTCGATGGTGGAACATTTGTAAACATCTTTTGTTCTTTTGAAAGTTCATTTTGGGGAACAAACTTAATATAAATATCAGAATCAGAAAGGTTTATCAAATCATTTAAGTTCGATCGACTTTCTTCTTGATGACGAATGATTCGTCGTAGTCAGGGGAAAGCATAAAAGCAAGATTATCAACATAACAACCGATATCATAAAGAGCAGGCTTGATACTTTGAACTTTCTTGAGATAGTTAGGCTTAACAAAACTCGTTTTCATATTTTTATTGAGCATATTCATAGTTTGAATAGACCGGACCGTTTTGTAAACAATGTTGTTTAACGTTTCGACTCTCTTTTCCAAAGCAAGAATATTTTCAATATCCTTTTCTTCACGAGTTTAATAAAGCTCAGTTTGATCTTTATTAACCGACTCTAATTCAGTAATCTGGAGTTTATGTAGCAGTAGTTGTTCTTCAAGTTCCGATATCTTTTGTTTTGACATATGAATTTCATGTGTTACTTTAGAACAATATTGTTCGTTGAGCACCTTACGTTCATATAGCAAACCATTAGCTATTGCAACTCGTCGATCAGTTCTTTTACATAATCACACTCTTTAAGCCTGTCTATCTCCTCGGCTAAGGATGTGTTTGCTTGCTTTAAACATTTATTAGCCTCTTTGTTTTCCTCAATTTCATGTTTTAAAGAATCAATAATAGAGGCAAGTAAATCACGGTCCTCATCTGAGTCAGTATCATGAGCATCATTTCCGTCATCATTAAACGTATGCGGTGAATCCGTAGAGATATTGCTATCCTCTTTGTCCATTACATATGTGTCATTTATGCTTTCGGGTTGCTCAGGATGCTGTCGTTCATTAAAAAACACATAATAGTTATCGTATGATGGTACCTTTTCAATTGGCTCAGTAACAAAGATAGGTCTAGAATTTTCAGCAGTCTCTGGAATCACTTCTTGAATCTTTGCCATGTACACATAATGTGCCTCCAACTCTTGATCATTGACTTCATCATCAGTGTCATCACGCCAATCAACTCCATCTACTGTGAGTGGAATCCCTGCTTCTTCTTTCTTACACAACTACATCTTTTCCTTGTGATATCCAGAATCCTTAACCCGTTTTGGCTTCTTACATTCCCTAGCCATGTGCCCAATTCCCTTGCAATTGAAGCATTGAATCCCAGTCTTCTGCACAACCGGAGTGCGTACAGTATCTCTAGCCCCAACTTGATTCGACATTCTCTGATTATCATACCTAGCATCACGATCATACCTAGGTGCATGATCAACTTCCTTATATCTAGAATTGAATGATGATCTGAGGTTCTTGTTGGTAGGTTTGTAGATCTTCTTATAAGTTGTGGTGAGTAAAGACATGAGTTACTCAATCTTCTTGTCCCTTGAAGTTTGTTCATCATCACTGTCTCCATCTGACTCGGTGTCATACTTTGGTGGTGGAGTGGGGACAATTGATTTTGCTTTGTTTCTAGCAATAGCTAGAGGTTTGGTAGATGAGCTTGATGACTTTGAGGAATGAGTAGGTGGTTGTTGACAGTGAACGGGTTTTGTTGAAGTAGCAGCCACAAAAGCAATAGAGTTAGCAGACCGTTCTGCCTTTTCAGCTCTAAGTTCATTCACTTCATTCTGATGTTGTTTCAAAATATCATAAAGTTTGTGATATGAGATAGTCTTGATATCTTCCCTTTGGTTAACCAAAGTCACAAACCTTTGCCATTCCGGTTTGAGTTGAAGTAAAAATTAAACATTGGCATGATGATTGGAGATGGTGCTATGATTTATGACAAGCTCATTCATCATTTTGTAGAATCTCGAGTACGTTTCAAGATATCTAGACTAGTCCCAGAATAATATTGAATCACAAGTCGGGATATGATTCTGACACAGAAGTCAGAATCTGATACTTTCCAAAACCAAATCCGGAATACGTTTCGAGAGTATAAGTCAGAATAATTCAAAAGCAGAAGTCTGAATTATGTTCAGAAACAGAAGTCGGAATAATTCAAAACCAAATCCGGATTCTTCAAACCATAGCTGGCTTTATCAGACAAAACCAATCCAAATCGTGATTTTAAGCCAAAAAATGATCCAAACACCCAAAAATTTTGTGTTTTTGGCCAAGGTAACAATACCAAATCTCTACCACAACTATGTAGATGATTTGTATCAAGAATAAACCATAAAAAACACACATAAAAATTGGATCAAAGATTTTAAATCAAATACCTCACGAAATCAATAAGAACAATAACCACGAATCATCAATCACCTATCCACTATAGGCTCTTGATACCAAATGTTAATCCCACTTCAATCCATAACACAATATTAAGATGATATTTAGAGAGAGAAATAGATGAAGGTAGAGAGATAAAGTAGAGAGAATGGAAGGTTAATCTTTTCTAGAGAGAGAAAATGAATGTTAACCAACACCCTTGATGAGACTACAATTATACATAGTCTCATCGTCTAAATCAGGCTTAAAACGCTTAAAATATCATCAAAATACCCAAATATATGCTTGTGTTTGTTCATTGTGTATTTTATGTACGAATATCATGAAATCAACAAAAGATCACAAGAATGAAGCAAAAACGAACACGGGAAACGAAGTCGCACAAAGAACCGGGCCCAAGTATGGAATTTCCAAAAATATCCTTAAAGTTTGAAGATTTGTCAAGTTTGGTACCTCAATTTTAGCAACTTGTCAAGACTAACCCTTGAAGAATCATTTGATACAAGTTACAACCCTAAAGTTTGAAGACATGTCAAAACAGCCCTTGAAGATTAAAGGAATTGCTAGATTGGTCCTTGTTGAAAGTTTCATACTCATTGTGCCATATTTGACAAACTTGTCAAACTTATATCAAAGGGAAATGGTACAAATTTTGTTTAGACTTGATGTGAAGACCTTTTGGAAGTCAAGGGGCCATAGCCGTCCAGACAATGAAACTAGATCACCCAATCATACCCAGCCACGTCACCCCCACCCCACTGATACTTAACCCCGGTTTAATGACTAGTCAAATGGTCAAAACTTTTTATTAGAGGGAAACATATCACTGTTACGATTACAACACCTCTAAACCTTGTTCATCACATCACTAAACCCAGAATTAAAATCCCATAAACCAAAGGGATTTCTACAATCAAGTGCCCAAGGATTATAATTAAGCCTAAGACTAACCAATCCCATGTGAAACATTCGTCCAAGTCAGCACAAGAAGCCAAGAAGTTCCAACTATCATTCACATGTTACCATAGGAAGACTGATTTGTGGTTGAGATCATATTCCTTGGTCCTCAATCTTCATCAAACGGCCAAAAAAGATAGTATCGACATATCACATCTCACTTCAGCAAAAAGTTAAATTTATGAAGATCCGAGAATGAAAACTGAAGGGCACTTGTGGAATTTGTAAAGAGAGGATGTTGTCATCTGAGTTTCTAGGGTTTCTTCATGAATTTGTATAAATAGACTAGCCTAGTTATTGTTTAGGTTGTTCCAAATTTTAGCCAAGTTTTGTAATAGATGAATTTGAGTTAATAAATTGAGTTCCATTTTCATTTACTTGCACTCTTTAAATTTCCAAGTCATTTACATTGTGTAATTTAATTTCCCTACAAAATTTTACCTTTACAAGTCCTTTTTATCACAAAATAACCTTTTGTTTTGTTTGCACTGTAGCATAAGCCAGTAAGCTGGCTTATTGACAACAAGCTCAGCTTATTGGGCTTTTAGAAGGTTCTTTATTCACTGGTTTCAAGGTTTGAAGGAGGAAGTTGGATTCTTCCTTGGTTCGAAAGGTTTCAAGATTGGTATTTAGTTAAAATTTATGTGGTAGATGTTTATATGGTGATAAGCAGTGGGTTTGATAAGCTAAACACAAAGTTATAAGGAGGTTTGAGATACGGAATTAGGGTGTAGAGAGTTATGACTAGCTAGGTTAAAGCAATAAGCTCGGACCCATTGTAAGTTCTCCACTCTTACTGCTTATCTTCTTATCCTTTTCTTGCTTGTAGTTTATTTTATTTTTCACTGGCTTATTTGTTTTTTTTCTTTCTTTCTTGCTTATCTTAGTATTTTAGTGCTTCTTTATATTCTGCTTAATTTATTTTGCATAATATTGCTATTTGTTGTTTTCACTTTTTTTTATTCCTGCTTTAAGGGTGTTTGGATTTGCTTACTGAGTAGAAACTAGGTAATCTTAGGTTTTCATATTGTTTAAACTAGATAACTTAGGTAGTAATCGTCTTAATTTAATCATTTTTTAGCGTAAAAAAACAAGAAAATAATAAAAAAGGTAAGTTTCTTAGATTCTGTGTTTCAGCCGCTGTTGTAAATTCAAGGATCATTGGATCCTTGATTTAGATGTTAAAAGTGATAGTTTGAGTATCTCACTTAGTTGCTTGATGTTATTAGATTTTGTCTTACTGATCGTCTAGGCTTGAACACATTTGCACCCAAAACAGTCGGTATACCTGGTGCATTTTTCGGCGTAAACTGTGTCATCCTATGCAGACAGTGGGTCTTAGATTAGTGGAAATATATGATGCCTAAAAATTCAGCTTAGTGCACTAGAGATCATCAAATGCAATATGTGTATGCATTTTTATGCATCAGCAGTCTAGGGGCCCTAATCTTACGTTTATAGGATTGAATTCTTGTAGGGAATTAGTATTAAGGTAGTTTAAGGCTGGGTGTCGTTAGTCTTAAACTTATTTGCCCTTTTCGGTGAAGTAATGATAGCCTTTAAACCCACTGTGGTCATAAGATCAGCAAAATACAACACCTTCTGTCAACACTTGTTCATCAGTAGGTTTGGGTTTTAAAAGTGGTGTTTTGGGTTTTGGATCTTGATTATGGTTAGTTTATAGGGTAGGTTAGGCTTAGGACAGTTGTTATCTAGGATTGATTTTGTTTTGTAGCTTAGTTTAGCCTTAGAAATTCACAAAGCAGCCTAACATTAGCTAGTGTGCATCTTTTCTGCATTATTTCTCATTTTCAACTGTTTTTGTGAATTTGTGATTGATTTGGTGATCATTGTTTGTGCTTTTGTTATTTGAGTGACTCCCTACAACCCATTTGGTTGTAGGGGTGTCGTTTGTGCCCAAAACCACTCACAAATCAAGCCTAAACAAGCCAAATCCAAGCCTATACGTCCCCTGTGTCACAAAGAGTGAAATAGGCTATCGCGACACTTTTTGACAAAAAAAGTGTCGCTTATAGTTTTGGGAGGGAGGAGGATTTTAATTTGTGACAGTTTTGTGACACAAAAAAGTGTCACATAAAGATTGGGAGGAATGAGTACTTATATAATTTTTTTTTAAAAATCATTTATTATTTCTTTTTAATCATTTAATTAGTTTAAATTGTTTTTAATTCATAAAAAATATTAAAAATCCAAAAAAATTTAATTCTTTTTTTAAAAATTTTCTTTTATCAATTAGGACTTACGAAAAATAAATTTTCATTTTTAGGTTTTAAATTTGGTAAATTGCTTAAATATCGTGTTTGTACTTTCGTTATTTAATTTATTTTTCTTAGTTTAATTTTAAGACGTCTTCGTTTTTTTCCTTTTACGTTTAATAAGTTTATTTTTACTTAAGTTTTCAAAAGTTTCAATTTTTGTAAATTTTCGTCATTTTCTCGATTCGCGTGTATCGCGTATTCGTCGTAGTTTAATATTAGCGTAACTCGTCTTTTAATTTTCTCTCTTTAAACCAAAAAACGACACTAATCCAAACTTGATTTTTATTTTGGCACCTAATACACACCCCTTGTAACACCCCATTTTGATAATGGAAATGTCACATGCAATTATAGCGTGTCATCAAAGCATACAAGGAAAAATGTCTAAACATTACTTGACCATAAAAGGAAAATACCGGAATCAAACATCGGTAGTCCAAAAGAAAAGCTCATCACACACAAACATAGTATAATAAAGGAAAGGACTAAACAATGTCCATAGCAAATGTATCATAATAAAGGAAATGCATAAAGTAAAGAAGGCTAGACAACTTCCAGTCCATATGCACGTACTCTTAGTGTCTACGAGCGTCCCTGAGTACCTGCTGTTTTGGGAACATAGAAAAGGAATACGGCTGAGCAAATACGCTAAGTGCACGGATGTACAATAAAGCATGAATAGGATAAGCATATAACATATAACAGCGGAAGAAATCTATGTCCCGAGTAACCTGGTTAAGTCTTGAAAAAACTGGTTTTATAGTTTGAAAAGTCTTATGTTTATCTTGTAAAAACTGTTTGTCATATTTTACCATTAGCCAATATAGGTCATGAAAATCCATCGTGCATGAATACTTGGAGGGGTGACCTCATCATGCAAATTAGAGGGGCTGCCTCTAATTTAATATACTGGTTTTTGGGTAGGAGGGATCAGCTCCTTGTAAAGGATGCAAGGCACACACCACATTCACCATGAAATCCTGACTGAAAACGTGTAACTAGGATGCACACATACGCCCCACATGATAAATATAATATAAATGGCCAAAAGCTGAAGGGACACCACGAGCAATCACTCCGCCGTGGTGAAGTCATAACATCACTGCCTCTAATGTTATGGTTATGGTACCTCCATAACTAGGTGAAACTGGTCATGCATGTATATGGCTATAGGTATTCTTAATTAAACATAAGCAAATCAAACACATAACTTATACTACGGGAAAACATTTGGCTGCATACGGGGAATCCTAATAAGGAAAGAATGTCAATACTGAAAGGACGGGAATCCGTACCTTATGTCCAGTGAACGAAGAAGATGAACTGAGAGGAATCCTACTTCCGTATCACTAGTGCTACATAAATACATACATGAATAAGTATCTGCTTACTAAATACGTAGCTGGTTTTATGTCATGCCTTAGCTTATTTTATATGTTCTTACCATGTTTTACCGTTTAAAGCCTTAAACTGTGTTTATCTTATATTCTGTTTAATCTGATTAAGTATTTCTGGTATTTCATGCATTATTATACTTACTGTGTAGTAATAAGTAACTTTCCAAAAATAGCAGGTTTCCTAAAATAGAAAGTTTCCAAAAATAGAAAGTTTCCAAAAATAGAAAGTTTCAAAAATAGAAACTTTCCAAAAATAGAAAGTTTCCAAAAACAGAAAGTTTCCAAAAATAGAATTACTGCTTAAAATAGATACGTTTCTAAAAATAGAAAGTTTCCATAAATAGATCAGCTGCCTTAATTAAATAATTTTCCATAAATAGATTAGCTGCCTGAAATAAATAAGTTTCTAAAAAATAGAAGGTTTCCATAAATAGATTAGCTGCCTTATTTAACTAAGTTTCTAAAAATAGAAAGTTTCCATAATTAGAAATAAGTTGGTTAAATAAGCTAAGTATATAAGCCTAAGTGTTTCATGATTATTTTCTAAGTCATATGATATAATGTATAGTTTAATAATTATTTCATGTAATTAAATTATACTATAGGTTAAAATATTTAATTAAAGTATAACATGCTTTTAATTAAATAAAGTTAAATACTTAGGTTAAAACATGCATTATTATTTATCAATAATATAACCTAAGTCATGTTAATTAATTAATTATAATCATGGTTTTTAAATAATTAATTAATTTTAAGTCTAAAATATAAAAATACTTAGGTTAATTAATTTCATGATTATTAATAATTAAAATAACCTAAGTCATGTTATTAAATTAATCATGTCATTTTATTAATTTAATTTTTAACATAAGATCATAAAAAAAAATAAAAACTAAACATACACCATGAACCGGATCTAGACTAAAAACCATGAACCGGACATGAAATCGACACCGTACCCCGAACCAAATCGGGGTACCCCTTATCTTGATGCTTTCGTGGGACCCACACCAACCAACCGGGACCATATGGTCTCGGTGGTGGTCGGATGGCCAAACCGAAACCCCCCTTGGGTTCGGTGTAGGCTGCGGCCAAAACAAACACCCCTTAAAACAATACTTTTGATTTTATTAAACCCCAATTCACGTTAGATCCATGATTTTAATTAGGTTTTTATAAAAACATAACATGTTCTTGATTTATAAAAGATCAAATCAAAAGAAAAAGGTTTAAAAAAGATTTACCGAATTCGTAGATCAAAAGGACGAAGAACAAACATGATCACCAACTAATACTCCAAGATCCAAGATCAACAAACACCTCCTTGTGGTGTTTTGAGGGTGGCGGCCAAAAAAGAAGAAGAGAGGAGTGTTTTAGGTTTTTGCTAAAATCTTCTGTAAAGTGATTTTGAGTAGTGTAAAAATCATTTAACCCCTTTAGTAAAAATTACAAATGGGCTTGGCCCATTTGTTCCTTGTAGCCGCGGGTAGGGGGCCCCACATGGGGTACCCGTACCTTTTTCCGTGTCTCGATGTTTAGTTATTCGTTCGTGATTATTTGTGTTCACGTTTTATGTGTTCTCGTTACGTAATTATCGTGATCTAATATATTTTACTACGCTCATAATAAATATATATACGTAATTAGTAATAGTTCGTGTTTTTATTACGTTCATGATTTCATGATTGCATGTTCGTGATTAATTATTGTCAAATAATTATTACGTGCTCGTGCGTAGTAAATACTTATCGTGTTCTAACACGTACGTAATGCGTAAAATCCTAACACGTAATCGTAATCATGCTATATTAGGAAAGTTTAAATCTAGTACGTACGATCTTAAGGGTACTATTCATGGTAAAAGCATGCTGGTTTTACAACTCTTCCCCCCTAAAAAGAATAATTCGTCCCCGAATTATAGATAAATTAAACCGGAAAAGAAGAACATACCCGAATTCAAAATATGAAATGAGGGTAAGAAGCCCGGATAGACTCCTCTGTTTCCCAAGTGGCTTCCCGCTCGGTATGATCCGTCCATAGGATTTTGACAAATGGAATCTTCTTCTTCCTCATGACTCGTTCTTGTCTGTCAAGAACTCGTTCGGGTTCTTCTATAAAAGTGAGATCTTCACGTATCTGTTCCAGTGGATACTGAACCATGTGAAGGGGATGATACTGGTACCCTCTGAGTAAGGACACATGAAACACATTGTGCACATGCGAAAGCTGTGGAGGTAACGCCAATCGGTAAGATACTTCACCGACTCGTTCAATGATATCAAACGGTCCGATGAAACGAGGACTGAGCTTCCCTTTAATCCCGAAGCGTCTAACACCACGTGCCGGCGAAACCTTAAGGAAGACGTGATCTCCTACGTTAAAGTGTATGTCCATACGATGCTTATCGGCGTAACTCTTCTGACGTGACCGTGCTTCCTGAATTTTCTGCTTAGCTACTGCGATCTTCTCATTGGTCATCTCTATGATTTCTGGTCCTTCAAGTGTTCGCTCGCCAACCTGATCCCAGCAGATTGGGGCGCGACACTTCCTGCCATACAACATCTCAAATGGAGCACACTTGATACTTGCGTGCCAACTGTTGTTGTATGCAAACTCCACCAAACAGATGTAATCGTCCCAATCACCCGTCCATTCCAACGCACATGACCGCAACATATCTTCCAATGTCTGAATGGTTCGCTCCGACTGTCCGTCCGTTTGAGGATTAAAAGCCGTGCTAAGCTTAAGTTGTGTACCCCAAGCTTTCTGCAGACTTTTCCAAAAGCGCGAAGTGAATCAAGGATCTCTGTTTGAGACGATGCTGGATGGTGCACCGTGGAGTCTCATGATCTCTCTTTTGTACGTATCTGCGAGTTTACTTACCGGATCTTCCTTGCGGATCGGTAAGAAATGAGCTGATTTGGTAAGTCGAACTACGATAACCAAAATTGCATTGTGCTTCCTCTTGGTAGGCGGAAGACCAGTAACAAAATCCATGGTGATTTTGTCCCACTTCCACTCTGGAATATCTAACGGTTGAAGGAGACCGCCAGATCGCTGATGCTCGATCTTAACCTGCTGGCAGGTAAGACATTTGGAGACGTAAGTGGCCACATCTTGTTTCATACCACTCCACCAAAAGTACTGCTTGATGTCATGGTACATCTTAGTCGAACCAGGATGTATAGAGAATGGGGAGCTATGAGCTTCAGCTAACAAAGCTTCCCGGAGTTCTTGGTCATCAGGAACACAAAGTCTCGTGCCCTGCCATACGATACCATCTGCATCTACTCTGAATTCCGTCTGCTTCTCCAAATTCTGTAATATCGCCCAGATTTCTCCGTCATCCTTCTGAGCTTCCTTGATCTTAGAGAGTAACTCGGGTTCTACTCTAAGATTAGCCCAGTAACCGTGTTGTCCACGTACCATGATCTTGATGTCTAGTCGCTCCAAGTCTCTGATGATTTCCTCTTCAATTTTAAAGCCGTTGATCATTCCGGACTTCCTGCTAAGAGCATCTGCTACTACATTTGCCTTTCCAGGATGATACTGTAGATTAATGTCATAATCCTTCAAAAGCTCTAACTATCTTCTCTGCCTCATGTTTAATTCACGCTGAGTGAAGATATACTTCAAGATCTTGTGGTCCGTGAAAATGTCACATGATTCTCCATATAAGTAGTGCCTCCATATCTTCAATGCAAACACGACTGCAGCAAGTTCCAGGTCATGCGTGGGGTAATTTTCTTCATAAGGCTTAAGCTGCCGTGAAGCGTACGCGATCACTTTCCCATGTTGCATGAGAACACAGCCAAGTCCCTTCCCCGATGCATCGCTGTAGATTTGAAATCCACCCGTACCAGATGGTAGAGTAAGAATAGGTGCAGATACTAGCTTCTACTTCAGGTCTTCAAAGCTCTTCTCTCGATCTTCAGTCCAGACGAATTTCTCCCCTTTCCGCATCAGTTTGGTCAATGGTAGTGTTAGGCAGGAAAAGTTCTCCACGAACCTACGGTAATAGCCAGCTAAGCCTAAGAAACTGCGGACTTCAGTCGCTGATGTCGGCCTTGGCCACTTAGTAATGGCCTCAACCTTCGCTGGATCCATAGTGATTTCTTCTGCTGATACAATGTGACCTAAGAATGCCACCTTGTCTAACCAGAACTCACACTTGGAGAATTTAGCATACAGCTGCTTCTGGCGAAGATTCTGTAGTACTGTACGAAGATGGTCTTCGTGTTCCTCCTTGCACTTTGAGAAAATCAGGATGTCATCTATGAATACAATGACGAACTTGTCCAGAAATTCATGGAAGATTTTGTTCATCAAATCCATGAACACTACTGGAGCATTTGTCAGGTCAAATGGCATAACTACAAACTCGTAGTGTCCATAACGGGTACGAAAGGCAGTCTTAGCGATGTCCTGCTCCTTGACCCGTAGCTGATGATACCCTGACCTAAGATCAATCTTGGAGAAGTGTTTGGCCCCTTGGAGTTGGTCAAACAGATAGTCAATGCGTGGTAGTGGATATCTATTCCGAATGGTAATCTTGTTGAGATCGCGATAGTCTATGCAAAGACGCATACTGCCGTCCTTCTTCTTAACAAACAAGACCGGTGCGCCCCATGGAGATGGCTCGGTCGAATGAAACCTCGTTCAAGAAGTTCTTGCAGTTGATCCTTCAGCTCCTTCAGCTCTATGGGAGCCATGCGATAAGGAGCTTTGGAGATTGGTTCAGCTCCTGGAATAAGCTCGATACTGAATTCCACTTCTCGTGCAGGTGGTATGCCCGGAAGTTCTGCTGGAAAAACATCTTGGAATTCTGACACTATAGGTTAATCCTGAATTGATGGAGATTCAGCATCCATGTCGTGAACCGTAGCTAGATAACCCTTGCAGCCATGTGACAGTAGTGCACGCGCTTGCAGGGTAGATATGATTTGTACAGACCGTCCGGGTATGAACCCATTATGAATGTACTCTGGTGCATTAACATCACCGAAGATAACTCGATATGAATGGCAGTCTATGGTAGCATGATGCTTGGATAGCCAATCCATGCCTAAGATCATGTCGAAGTCATTCATGTCCAGCGGAAGTGCGTCAACAGGTCGAACCTTATCATCAAATTCTAGGGGAAGACTCTTGTATACATGGGTGATTAATACAGAGTCCCCCAAAGGCGTGGAAATAGTAAGCCTATTTTCTAGTGGCATGGGGAGCATCCTAATGTTCTTAGCATAAGTAGTAGAAATAACCGAGTGAGTAGCATCCGTATCGAAAAGAACACATGCAGCTTGACCATACATATACAAGATTCCAGTGATGGTACCTGTAGACTTGTTGGCCTGGTCTCGAGATGTCGTGTAGACACGCCCGGTAGTAGGAGGCGGCTTGGTATCAGCATGTCCCGATGTACCCTCCATCTCGCCCTTACGACAATCCTTCATAATATGGCCAGGAAGACCACACTTAAAGAACGCGTCAGTATTACGACGGCATGGTCCTAGGTGCCTACGGTGGCAAGTAGAGAAAAGAGGATGAGTGAATCCTCCAGCAGGTGCTCTGGCTGGCTGGGAACCTGATAAAACATTTTACATAAGACATGATAATTGGGTACAAAGGACAAAGTGGATAATCGTAAGATTGAATACCAGTGATAGCTGGACGGCTAGGCTGCGAACCTCTCTGGTTCTGGTCCCTACCGTTTCCATGGTTCCTGGTAGAAGTTTTGCTAAAGTGTTAGAATATGAGTTATAGCATGAAGTCATAAGGAAATGCTTAAGTATTAAGACCTGCTGCTGTTGGAGTACCCAACGTTGTTACGGTAATTATCATTACCGCCACGCCTATCCATAGCAGAACGGTCGTTAGTCTGACCGTTTCCCTTGGGCTGATGAGGCTGCTGCTGAGTAGCCGGCTGAGACCGGTCCCCAGTTTTCTGCCTGGAAGATACATTTAAAGAGATGAATAATTGACATATATGGAAAGTATACGGATTGATCACCGCTTGAATACGAATGTTTACCTCTTGTCGGGTCTTTCAGCTTCCCCGAACTCATCTCTCTTCTACATCATCTCCAATTTACGTGTTGCATCGGCCACTTGTGCTACAGTGTTGAACGTAGCACACACCAGATTGTTTGCGACCGATGTGCGAAGAGCCCATCTAAAGTGATGTGCCTGCTCTTCAGGAGTACCTGCTGCCGCACCAAGGAAACCAGCTAAGCGAAGAAAGCGCTGCATAAACTCGTTGCTATTCTCCCCAGCTCTCTGTCGGATCCCATGGTACTCTCTCTTGAGCTTGTCTTGCTCAGCCTTGGGAAAGAACTGCTCCATCACCCTGTCCTTGAACTGAGCCCAAGTCAAACCAGCAGCCCACTCATCACCACCTTCAGACTGCATCAATGCTAACCACCAATTAAGTACATTGCCTTCGAACCGATAGCATGCCAACCTCGCCTTGTATGCGGGGTCACAACCCATAGCATTGAAAATCTTCTCGATGTGTGCCAACCAGCTTTCAGCATCGCTGGGGCTATCCGTCTTCTCAAAAGCTCGAGGGCGAAGCTTGCTGAATCTCTCCAGCCATACTGCTAATGTCACTGGAGGAGGAGGAGGAGGTGCCTGATTATGCTGCTGATTGTTGGCAGCTTGAACTTCAGCCCTGATGTCATTCCTCAGTTGAGGAAGCAAAGCTTGCATAGCAGCTTGAATTGCAGCATTGAGCTGCTCCTGTTCGCGTGTGAGAACCATCTGACAGTTTAACATAAAACACATGATTAAACAGATCAAAACATAAAATATATATATATATATATATATACATGAAAAAATTTTATACTAAAATTTCACGAGAAAAATTTTATGCAAGAAAATTTTTGTGTATGAATGCATGATGCAGTTTTATGAAAACTTTTGTATGCTCGAGAGTGAACGCCTCGGGTCAGTTCACTCAAAACAAAAGACATAGCGAGGGGACGCCTATGGGTCGGTCCCAAATTTAAAAGTTTCGATAAAACACATGCGACTAAATAGGGCCAGTCCTGTACCAACCATTACTTAGTCAAAAATCTGCGACAATGACATGTATATGTATGCTTAAAAATGATGAATGCATGAAAACAACTGTCAGTTCTAGGAAGACCGTAGTGACTACCCACTAATCACATGTCATATTTGAGAGCCTACAGGTCGAAGCCTTGTCTCTGTTACCATAATTGTAACACCCCATTTTGATAATGGAAATGTCACATGCAATTATGGCGTGTCATCAAAGCATACAAGGAAAAATGTCTAAACATTACTTGACCATAAAAGGAAAATACCGGAATCAAACATCGGTAGTCCAAAAGTAAAGCTCATCACACACAAACATAGTATAATAAAGGAAAGGACTAAACAATGTCCATAGCAAATGTATCATAAGAAAGGAAATGCATAAAGTAAAGAAGGCTAGACAGCTTCCAGTCCATATACACGTACTCTTAGTGTCTACGAGCGTCCCTGAGTACCTTCCGTTTTGGGAACATAGAAAAGGAAAACGGCTGAGCAAATACGCTCAGTGCACGGATGTACAATAAAGCATGAATAGGATAAGCATATAACATATAACAGCGGAAGAAAACTAATTCCCGAGTAACCTGGTTAAGTCTTGATAAAACTGGTTTTATAGTTTGAAAAGTCTTATGTTTATCTTGTAAAAACTGTTAGTCAATTTTACCATTAGCCAATATAGGTCATGAAAATCCATCGTGCATGAATACTTGGAGGGGTGACCTCATCATGCAAATTAGAGGGGTTGCCTCTAATTTAATATACTGGTTTTTGGGTAGGAGGGATCAGCTCCTTGTGAAGGATGCAAGGCACACACCACATTCACCATGAAATCCTGACTGAAAACGTGTAACTAGGATGCACCCATACACCCCACTTGATAAATATAATATAAATGGCCAAAAGCTGAAGGGACGCCACGAGCAATCACTCCACCGTGGTGAAGTCATAACATCAGTGCCTCTAATGTTATGGTTATGGTACCTCCATAACTAGGTGAAACTGGTCATGCATGTATATGGCTATAGGTATTCTTAATTAAACATAAGCAAATCAAACACATAACTTATACTACGGGAAAACATTTGGCTGCATACGGGGAATCCTAATAAGGAAAGAATGTCCATACTGAAAGGAGGGGAATCTGTACCTTATGTCCAGTGAACGAAGAAGATGAACTTAGAGGAATCCTACTTCCGTATCACTAGTTCTACATAAATACATACATGAATAAGTATCTGCTTACTAAATACGTAGCTAGTTTTATGTCATGCCTTAGCTTATTTTATATGTTCTTACCATGTTTTACCGTTTAAAGCCTTAAACTGTGTTTATCTTATATTCTGTTTAATCTGATTAAGTATTTCTGTTATTTCATGCATTATTATACTTACTGTGTAATAATAAGTAACTTTCCAAAATAGCATGTTTCCTAAAATAGAAAGTTTCCAAAAATAGAAAGTTTCCAAAAATAGAAAGTTTCAAAAAATAGAAAGTTTCCAAAAATAGAAAGTTTCCAAAAATAGAAAGTTTCCAAAAATAGAATTATTGCTTAAAATAGATAAGTTTCTAAAAATAGAAAGTTTCCATAAATAGATCAGCTGCCTTAATTAAATAAGTTTCCATAAATAGATTAGCTGCCTGAAATAAATAAGTTTCTAAAAATAGAAGGTTTCCATAAATATATTAGCTGCCTTATTTAATTAAGTTTCTAAAAATAGAAAGTTTCCATAATTAGAAATAAGCTGGTTAAATAAGCTAAGTATATAAGCCTAAGTGTTTTCATGATTATTTTCTAAGTCATATGATATAATGTATAGTTTAATAATTATTTCATGTAATTAAATTAAACTATAGGTTAAAATATTTAATTAAAGTATAACATGTTTTTAATTAAATAAAGTTAAATACTTAGTTTAAAACATGTATTATTATTTATTAATAATATAACTTAAGTCATGTTAATTAATTAATTATAATCATGGTTTTTAAATAATTAATTAATTTTAAGTCTAAAATATAAAAATACTTAGGTTAATTAATTTCATGATTATTAATAATTAAAATAACCTAAGTCATGTTATTAAAATAATCATGTCATTTTATTAATTTAATTTTTAACATAAGATCATAAAAAAATTAAAAACTAAACATACACCATGGACCGGATCTAGACTAAAAACCATGAACCGGACATGAAATCGACACCGTACCCCGAACCAAATCGGGGTACCCCTTGTCTTGATGCTGTCGTGGGACCCACACCAACCAAACGGGACCATATGGTCTCGGTGGTGGTCGGATGGCCAAACCGAAACCCCCTTGGGTTCGGTGTAGGCTGCGGCCAAAACAACCACCCCTTAAAACAATACTTTTGATTTTATTAAACCCCAATTCACGTTAGATCCATGATTTTAATTAGGTTTTTGTAAAAACATAACATGTTCTTGATTTATAAAAGATCAAATCAAAAGAAAAAGGTTTAAAAAGGATTTACCGAATTCGTGGATCAAAAGGACGAAGAACAAACACGATCACCAACTAATACTCCAAGATCCAAGATCAACAAACACCTCCTTGTGGTGTTTTGAGGGTGGCGGCCAAAAAAGAAGAAGAGAGGAGGGTTTTAGGTTTTTGCTAAAATCTTCTGTAAAGTGATTTTGAGTAGTGTAAAAATCATTTAACCCCTTTAGTAAAAATTACAAATGGGCTTGGCCCATTTGTTCCTTGTAGCCGCGGGTAGGGGGCCCCACGTGGGGTACCCGTACCTTTTTCCGTGTCTCGATGTTTAGTTATTCGTTTGTGATTATTTGTGTTCGCGTTTTATGTGTTCTCGTTACGTAATTATCGTGATCTAATATATTTAATTACGCTCGTAATAAATATATATACGTAATTAGTAATAGTTCGTGTTTTAATTACGTTCATGATTTCATGATCACATGTTCGTGATTAATTATTGTCAAATAATTATTACGTGCTCGTGCGTAGTAAATACTTATCGTGTTCTAACACGTACGTAATACGTAAAATCCTAACACGTAATCGTAATCATGCTATATTAGGAAAGTTTAAATCTAGTACGTATGATCTTAAGGGTACTATTCATGGTAAAAGCATGCGGGTTTTACACACCTCCTTCGAGAACGAACCCGCACTTATTCGGTTTTAAGGTTTTTCATTAAATCGTAACACTTAATACTTGCCGCTCATACGCGTTTTTCCTAAAACGTGTACGGTTTACTAAAATCATTTTGGCGCCGCTGCCGGGGAGGTGTTTTGTGTGCCTTATATATATCGTGTTTGTTTGAGTAGTGCGTTTTTGCTTTTCAATTTTTGGAAAGCGTAAATATCGTACATACTCATTTTTGTTATTTTTCCTTATTATAATATAATATCCAAATAAATCGTGTTTAATTTTCCTAAATTAAACACACAACAATCACTATACTATATTGTAGATATCCCATTATTGCTTCGTTTTTCTTGTGAATATATTACTATATTGTACTTACGTAGAACAATAAATATACAAGTACTCCAAAAGCGTGAAAACGCAACCTTGATTCGGGATTTCATTACTCGATCATTGTATTTGAATCTAAAGCAAAAGTTTAAAGGCAAAATAGATAAATACTTTCATGAGCCTTAATTTCAATTAACACAAACTATAAGGTGGGTATAAGGCGGTTGTATTTCACGACCTAAGGGAAAAAGGCTCTTAAGTGCTTAGCGCCGCCTCGTTTCCTCCGCTTGCTTGTGCGTGTTTTGAGAAAGAGGGCTAATCGAGGGTTTGCCGCCCAAGTATTATCTACGTATCATATATATTTGCTTGTTTTCAAGATTAAACCCTCTTGAACGTTTTGGTAACGTTCTAAAGTCATCGAAGGCGTTCACTCCACGTGATCGTTTTCATTCTTTGAGGCTCCTTTAATCGAAAAATCGATTCGAGGAGAGATTTTATAGATTTGAGTCTACGTAATACACAAAAATCCAAAAAAATTTAAAAACAATCAAAAACCAAAACAATTGAAAAATCGAAAAACCGCAAAAAGAATCTTCTTTGCTACCCCCATTCTACGTTTAGTGCATGCGCAGTCGATCGAAAGATTATTCTAATTCTATCGACGCTTCGAATCGACGCAATCGTAATCGAAGGAATAGACGACGTAGACGAGAATTAGAAACCGACGTTCATAATATCATTGTTGAAGAAACCTTAGACGAGATGGCCGACAATCGTTCGATGATGGAATTGCTCCAAGCGCCCACCGAGGGTTATAGAGACGCGATCGTAATTCCCACTATCGAAGCGGAGAATGTTGAGATTAAGAGTGGAATGCTTTCGTTAATTCAAGATACGAAGTTTCGAGGTAGTGAAGCCGATAATCCTCATGACCATATTCGGAATTCTGATCGTCTTTTAGCCACGAGCAAGTTTAAGAACGTCGACACCGATGTCGTCAAGTTTATGCTTTTTACGTACTCGCTCGATGGTGCCGCCAGGGATTGGTACGAGAAAGAGCCACCTAATTCTATAATTACGTGGAAGGATCTCGTCTCCAAATTCGTTAATCATTTTTCCCACCATCTAAGACGACGGTTTTAAAAAACGAGATTACTAGATTTGAGCAAAAACTGAATGAATCTTTTAGAGACGCGTGGGATCGTTTTAAGGAATTGCTTAGGCAATGTCCTCACCATGGTTTTTCCGAGTAGCACCAAATCGATGCGTTTTACAATGGTCTTAGTTTTCAAGAACAAGATTCGTTGAATTCCGCCGCCGGTGGCAACTTTTTGTGTAAGACTCCGAAAGATGCATTAATGATTATCGAGCATCGATCCAAGGTTTACCAACTCCGCAACGCATCGAGTGTTGCCAATGTCGCCAATTTTAGTAGTTCTAATCACGATATTGAGAGAGTTGATGCGAAAGTCGACAAGTTGACGAATGTGTTTACGTCTTTTCTCGTTGAAATGCAAAAGAAAGACGCTCCCGCTACGGTGAAAGCGGCTGAGACTTCGTGTACGTTTTGTGGTGGACCTCATAATTATTACGAGTGTGCGGCTACGGATGGACAAACGTCGAATGTGAGTGCGTTAAACAACAATTTTTCTAGTCAAAATCAAAATAACGCCGGTCTATCGCAACAAGGAAATTTTAACCAAGGCAACAACTTTAATCAAAAACGAAACAATTTTCAAGGAAACAATCAATAAGGGAATTTTCAAAACCAAGGTTATAATCAAGGTCGTAATTTGAATTGGCAAAATCGAGACAATAATCAAAACTCGAATATTTCAAACAATAAGAATCAAGGTAACAATTTTTCAAATGGTAATCAAGGAAATTTTCAAAGAAGTAACCAAAACCAAGGGAACTTTAATTCAAATCAAAATAGTTCGTCAAACGATTTTCAAAATTACATGAAAACGAATGAGGCTAATATGTGACGATTAGAGGGAGAAATTGGTACTTTGAAAAATTACTTTTCTAATACTTTATAACTTCAAAACACGAAGATTGAGCAAGGATAAATTGACATTTAAAAGATGTTTTCGGCTATTATGAACAAAGCCATGGGTGCTTCATCAAGTTCGTTACCTAGTGAGACTGTTGCAAATCCGAAGGAACAATGTAAAGCCGCCTCGTCTCGTGAGAAAGGTCGTGTGATTACCCCTACCCTTGATGGATTTCGAGTTGTTCCTTCTTCTCAACCCTCGACTTCTAAGACACCTTCTTGTTCTAAAGTCGATGGGGTGAACGTGGCGACCAAGGAAAAGAGTGCACACCCTCGTGTACCTCAAATTCTATCCACGGTTCAAAAAGAGAGTTTTATCGACCTTACCAAAGTAACCCTCGAAGAAACTTGTGCATCGATCCTTCTTAAAAAACCCAAAAGGCGTATGCCGAGAAAGGAAGAGGATTCGGGCCAATTTCTACTACCTTGTGATTTTTCCAAGATTGAGGGATGTTTTGACCTTGCCGATTTAGGTGCTAGCATCAATCTCATGCCTCATTCTCTATGGAAATTGATGAGATTGCCTAATCTTACCCCCACGAACATGACAATGGAGCTTGCAAATTATACGCCTTTACTACCAATTGGAATAGCCGAGGATGTCTATGTTAGAGTTGGAAAGTTTGTTTTTCCCACGGATTTTGTTATATTCGATTATGAGTGTGACCCTAAATGTCCCATTATTTTAGGTCGACCATTTTTATCGACGGCTCGAACCGTAATCGACGTCCACGAGGAGAGACTTACTATGAGATATGGGGAGGATAAAATGGACTTTCTCACGAGTAAATCCCAAGTTTCTTATGATAATTAAAGAACCAAGGTTTCAAAACCTAATGTTTCAAATTCTAATGATTTCAAAATGTTTACTTTAGCGGAAACTATGAGGCTTAATGCATGTTTTGAAAGAATTAAGAAAAACGGTTTTAAAGATGATGATTTTAAAGATAAAGAATACATGTACCTAAATCAAAAAGGTATGTGTAAATTTATGAATGAAAAATCACTCTGGGATGTATTCGATGAAAAAGTGACACACCAATTCCGAAGGGCGACGTTAGTGCCATCACGACAATGACCAAAATGGACTCGTCTTCACCACCTTCGAAGGACCACGTCTTTGAGGCTTCAACTTCTAACTCCATTGAGTGCCTCCATTTCCTAGCCCAACACCCGTTTAGGCTAAAGAGTTTATCGACATGGATCCTCTCGTCTTAGAAAAGTCACCTAAGCATAGTCATACGACTTGTAAGACCATGGTTGTGAGTGCTCACATCGACTCTTTCTTTGACGATGACGATGGCGATTTTGCCGAGATTGATCACGAACTTTAAAATCCACATACAATTTTTGATTCTCCTAAAAAGACCTCTTATCATGTGAAGTACGATGATTACGAGTTTGATCCCGAGATTGAGGAAATCATTGAACGAGAGCTAGCTCTTTTGCCTCCACTCCCACCTATGAGTGAGGTTGATCTTTCCAAAAACGAGGATGAACTAAATGAGTTGGAACGTCTTATTTTCGATGACGATCCTACTCCACCCATGGACAAAAAACGTTCCGGTTATTCGGTCCACCTGTTTGGTTACCAGGGGACTGAGTGGGAATGAGTATCCCGTGATTCATAGTGAATGATGGTTTCGTGCTTGATCGCGATCTTTTCGAGAGAGTTTCTAAAATACACAAGGAGGGGAATGACAAACCTTGGTTTGACAAGCCTATCTTTGATGAGGAAATCGATGAGATCGACGTTCATGAGGATGACGAGTATGTAGACCCCGAGGGGGCAGTGTTCTTTATTGATAAATGTTTTGAGAATCTATATAATCCACCACCCCCTCCCACCAATTACTTAAATGTGAGGATTTTTAGCGTGACTAATTTTGAATTTGAAACGCCAAATATTTTTGACATTCAATCGGGTTTTCATAAAAAAAATTTAAACGATGAAAAAGGAAAGGATTTTAAAATTGATTTAAAAGATTTTTCTACTAGTTTAACTCCGTCATCACCGCGGTATATGAGTGCTACCACCTCGTCTACTCCTTTTGACGACGGTTGGTGTGGATCTAGTGTGGGGGAAGCCCCTTATGTTCCCTCACATTTCTCCACCGAGGACGAGATTTACGATCCCGGAATTGCTTGTAAAGGGAAATCTCGGTCTTCCACCGATACAATAAATGGAAAATATATCTATTTGCTTGGTGTGAGTCTACCCCGAGTAGCTCATAAGTTTGACTTACCCATTGCCCCACCTTTCTGCTTCTCATCTCTTTTATTCTACCCCTTTGGGGTCTTGGTTCTAGTTCTAGTTGGAGTGGCGTTGTTTCGTCTTTCATCCGAAAACAAGGACACTATCTTTGACCCCGGTATATGTTTATCGGGTTTTTAAAGTACTCCATGTACTTTTGGGCATTGTTTATCATGTAAGCCCCACCAAAAATGACCATACCATGATTATCCCTAAATGATCACATATATGGGAATTCGAGTCGAGCTTTTGACTCGGTTATCAAAAACAAGGTGCCTCGTGGGGGATTCTCATGCTTATCCTTGTAAATATTATCGATTTTCTAATAGTGTAACGAGGGGACTTGTGCTCTTCCAACCTTTGTTCCGTGGTTGTTTGTGATTGTGATTCATTAGGTTCATCGTCATCATTGAAGCCTCGCATGTTCGTTTTATGGATCACTCGAGCTTTGATCGTTGCCTTTGGAGATTCCGATATCCGATGATATCCTTTTATGTTCTAACGTTTATCTTAATAACATAATTCATAAACGGCTATAGGTTATTCGTTTTACCCTTTCCATGCTCAAGATTAAGCATTCGATTTCGTCTCTAGTATGGGGGTGGTTTTACCCCTAGACTCGAAACATTGAGGACAATGTTTAGTTTTAGTATGGGGGGGGGGGGTGAGTAGATACTTCACCTTGCTCACGTCATCACGTAATCAAAATATTCATCATTTTGTTATCGTTTTATGCAAAATAAGGCTAAAAATGGCCAAATTTTAAAATCTTTTCCGATGGTGAGAATGAGAGTAATTTTTGACTCGACCGTGCGTGTTGAGCACTAGCTTTGATTCCTTAACTTATTAGGCTAAGTCTCTTAAATGAGGACGAGAAATGATAGAGTTATTTATAAGTCACGTAATCTTTCACGATCTCATGTGTAGTAATTATTAGCTTATTCTCACCACGCTTTTGATAACAAATTGTTAATAAATATTGATTTAGCGGTTTAGTCACTATTGTTGGTTTCTAATTTGTTTTAGTAGCTTCCATGTAATTAAATTGGGAAAACATTAAGGTATCGCCAGCGTCACGGTTTTGAAGTATTGGCAACCCAAATAATCGAAAGCTTCACCCAATAATAAGATTTCAAGTGCTCACCTAAATTAAGCAAAAATTTGAAGCTCACAAGGCCGAAAAATCTATTCCCAAATTGAAAGAGAATCAAGCCTTAATATTTGAAGCTTTAAAGATCCAAAATTTGCTTTAGCGTGAGGATATACGTCTTTGGCCATAATATACACCTCATGGCGAGGTTAAATAAAAGGCAAGGCAAGACCGAATTCACAATAATAGCTCCATGGCGGAGTTGAATAAAAGATGGAGGTAAACCTATGATAATAAGGCCCTTCCGTTAGGGGGCGTATAAAAGTCTTGGCAGTAAGTCTCATGTTCAAAACTGTTATAAAACCGTGTTTATCGATCCTTCTTGTTGACTTAATTTTTTGACATCGTTGTCTATTAGGGTGAATTATTAATTCAATGATTTTGGTTACACCGTTAAGACTCTATTTTTAGACTTAATCTCTATTCACACATAAGTCAATGATGTATCCTCGTGATTAATGCAAGGATTTTGTTAGGTTGAAAATTGTTCGTTCTCGGTATCTTCTCGAATTGATTTCCGGTTAAGTGTGCGACTCAGTTGTTCTTGGTGAAAAGAAAGAATAGGTCGTTGAGTATCTAAAAAAAAATGCAAACTTTAACGTAAATAACAAAATAATAAAAGTGATAAACTAATTAAAACTTAAATAAAAGACTTTAAAAGAAATTAAGATAAAAGCTTGAAAAGATTAAACTAAAAATAAGACTTTAAAGAATTTAAGTAAATGACGAAAATATAAAAACTTTAAAAGTAAATGACGAGAAATTAAAACGTGATAAAAATGTAGACTTGAAAATAAAATACTTTAAAAATTAAACTAAGACAAATAAGTAAAAATAAAGCTAAGTAAAAATAAGACAAAACAGTTAAAATAAAGCTAAGTAAAAATGGCGGGAAAAATAAGTTTAAAAATAAAATTGGACAAAAATGACATAATTTCGCAATTAATAAAAAAAATGAATTAATTTCGCAATAATTGCAAAATAATGCAACAATGTCGCAATGCACAATGTCGCAATGCACAATGTCGCAATGCACAATGTCGCAATGCACAATGTCGCAATAATTGCAAATTCGAATCAGATTTGGCAACATTGAAAAACAATGATTTCACAACTTTGTAGAGGATTCAATTTCGCAATTATGGAAGAATTGCGAAATTGAATCAGGACACAATTTCGCAATTATGGACAATTGCAAAATCGAATCAGCTCAATTTCGCAACTTTATGAAAAGTTCCAAAATCGAATCAGACAAAAGTACAATTTCGCAACTTATGAAAAGTTCAATTTCGCAACTTTATGAAAAGTTCCAAAATCGAATCAGACAAAAGTACAATTTCGCAACTTATGAAAAGTTCAATTTCGCAACTTTTTGAAGAATTGCAAAATCGAATCAGACGTTCCTAAAAAATAGGAACCAGATGTATGACGAAAATAAACAACTTTTTAGCACTTTTTCAAGGACAATAAGCTAAGAACAACTCTAATAAGCTATCAATAAGCTAGAGAGAAGGTTAAAACTCATAAAAACATCAAAAGAAACACACGAAAATTTAAAGATTTGAACTTCATGTAAAAACTTGATGAAAAAGATTATGAAAACAATAACGTGATTAACAAGAAAGATTAAAAAGATTAAATTTAAAACAAGATTAAGCGTAAAAGTAAAGATTCAATTAAAAACAAGAAAGGAAGATGAAAGATTAAAGTTCTAGTGAGAGAAACTGTCACTTTCTCTCTCTAAAACTAAACTACTCCTACTCCTAAAACTAAAACTAACCAACCCTCCTAAATGAGTTTAGGAGGGTATTTATAGGAAAATGGGGAGGTGCATGTGTTGCCTCCTCTTTCTTTCTTTCTTCACGTCTTCTCGTTTTTTAAGTTCTTCGACTTTATCGACTTTGTCTCGGGATTAATTAAACTCGTCTTATAATTTCTTTATTTATTAGACTCGAGTTCTTCGGCTTTATTAAACTTCCGTATTTAGACTTGTTCTTCGATAAATCTTTAGAATAGGCCTTGGACTTCCGTTCTTTTTGCACTCTTGATCTCTTGACTTCGTCTTTTGTCATTTTCTTCTATAAAAGCCTGTGAATGCCCGTGTTTTCTCCACTTTTCACCTTTTCGTCCTAAATCATAACAAAAACACAAACCACGCATAATTCCGACATTTACGACATAAAATACACGTTATGGCTTGGTTATTATTGTAATTAAGTGGTAAAAAGATGGGTGTTTTCACACCTATCAAATCCCCTACACTTGACCATTGCAATGTCCTCATGCAATGCATTAGTTACAAAGCTCGATTACATTTTTCATCATAATCAATCCACGTTGGCCTTTATTAAAGAGATAGAAAACTATAAACATTCAAAGTAAAGAAATCAAAAACATACCTTAGGGTTTTGGAAATGTCATGAATGATCATCATCCTTAAGTTTTCACTTTCTCCAAACCAAGCTTAAAAACGAGATCATTGTTATTATAAGTTAGCAAACTACCACGAACTCATGTGGGCCAATTATTCACTTAGATTCCCTTATTCCTAGGTGTATCTCTTATATTTTATTGTTGTCTTGAATGATCACGAGGATGCATTGTTTGACTTATTTTGATAGTTATTTAGGCTGAAAATAAAGTGAACGATTTAATCAATAGTTAGCTAAAGGACAAAATCTTTTAAAACTGCTTATCGGGACCTCAAAAAGTTCATATCTTGGCATAACTCGCTTCGCGATTTGAGACCTTTCTCGGACCGATATTTGGCAGCGACTTCATACTTCAAATCTTGAGAGACGTTCATGAAATAATGGCCTTCTCTTCATAATAGGAATTTCTTCACTTGAAGTTTTGAGAGATTCTTCATAAATGGACCACGACTTCTTCATTTTTCTCCAATCTTTATTTTGGACTTTGATATACAATGATCCGCCTCCTTTTAGGGCTTGGATCTATTTATCCTCATACCTTGTTAGGGCCTTTTTGGATGGACTTCTCCATGATCTTTTGGGAGTACTTGCTTTTCGTCGTGTGTCTCGATCCTTCATATTGATTTTTGATAAATGATTCTTCACATCACTTGGGATCTTTAGCAACAAAATGTAGCCCTCATGCCTTGTTTGGGCCTTTTCGGACTCGCCAATCTTCGCATCCCGCTTCAATAAGTTATGCCTTAGCTATGAAATCTAATCCATACCGAGAAACTTTTAAACGATCTTGGGCTAGAAGCTAAGTAACTTTTCAAACCGTACAACCTTATTTATTGCAGATAAATTTATTAACAAGCGATGGGAGAATAGGCTTATAATTAACTCACATAAATTCACGAAAGAATACCAAACTTATAATTGACTCTATCATCTCTCGTTCTCCACAGTTTAAAATCTCAAGGAATGAGACTCGTGGATGCTTAGCCTATTAAATCAAAGTTTTGGGTTTTCGAGTCGCCTATAGGATCTTGCAAATTCTTAGACTCTTTTAAGTTTAGAAATCGCATTTTAAAGTTCCCTTGATAAACGACTCTCTAGGATCAATTATAGGAACTTGCGAAAAGTTCTTGTTCTTAACCCGTGAGAGTTAAGACTTTCGCGTTTTATAGCTCCCTATATAAAAGCCTAACAAAACTTGACTTAAACACGTTAAAGATACTAGCTAGAGCAAACTTAGATAAGTAAACTCGGGTCGAGTCAAAATATTCACGACTTTTGAAAAGTAAAACCACTTTATTAAAACTTATTCTAATAAGGAAAGAAAATAACTATACAAAAGTAAAAACTAATAGGCCAAAATAGATCAAAAATTTTGAAAAATGTCGAAAAATCAAATTTTCCAGTTAAAATGAGGACAAATACAAGGAAAAGGCCACTTAACTTCGATAGAAGTCCCCCTACACTTAAGATAAACATTTTCCTCAATGTTTAAGCATGTGGAAGTAAACTCCCCTACACTTAGGACATTGTGCACGTTGTTTAAATTTCGCTAAGAAAGAGACAACTAAAGAGATTCCTATTTTAATATTGAGAAATATAAAATAGTGAATCGAAAAGAGTTTAGGATAGAACCGGGAGGAAGGGAGCACAGAATCACGGTTCGTCAAAAGTCATCAAGAGTGTGTCTTTGAAGCTCTAATCCCTGCACATGATAAGAAAGAAAACAAGAAATACCACGGGGCTCCCCCCTACACTTATGGTAAAGATAGATAGATAATTGGGTTGCCTCCCAAAAAGCGCTTGTTTATATTAACCGGTTCACGAGCCTGACTCGTCCCCGAATTAAATGGTCCATGGGGAAGCCTCGAATGTGATACCGGGATCAAAGACCTTGTCCTCGTTCCCGGTTGACATCAACAAAGGAGAGGCAGGGGGATAAGTCTTGAATGGGAGAAAAACCCTTTCAACATACGAAAAGTATGTGAAATCAAGATCCACGGGAGGTGGGGTGGGTAAAGTAAGTACATTGTCCTCCCCCAAAGACAATGGATGCTGAGCAAACGGAAAAGCCGTAATGGTATCAGTCATAGCATAATCAATGTCACCTCCCGGGTCAAAGCACTCATCCTCCGTGATGGTCTCTAACGGAGTGGAGGAAAGGTGCTCGGGAGGGGGACTTGGGTTAATACTTTCAAGTTGCAAATTATCAAAAATAATATCCCCCTCCATGTCATCGTCATCATTACCTGGTGGTATGGAGTGAATGTCGATTTCTTCCAGCAATGGGTCATTATCTTCAACGGGAGGAATAGATGGAGGCAAAGACTCGGAAAGAGGAGGAGAAGTCAACGCTTTAATTTGAGCAATAAGAAGGTGCACTTTCCGTAATCTATCGCGAAGAAGCACGTCTTCCACCTTATCCACAAGATCATGTTCATCGGTGAACTTCTCGTAAGCCGGAGAGAATAAATCGTCATCGCCTGCATCTCCCGGTGGAGATTGAGAAATTTCAAAAGTGAAATTCTCATAGCGGAGAGAATAATCGTCATCACTAGGATCGACCTCTTCCGTAAGAGGAATGTCGTCCTGAAGCTCCATAGCAGGCAAGTCACAAACCTCATCATCCAATACTTTGTCGAGACCAACATCACTAAGCTCATTCAACGAATCAAGATCCTTAGACGCAGTAGGAACATCGAGAGTAGGAGCAACAACTTCAGAAGATGTGTTGAAAGTGCATACAACATCGTCGTCATCATCATCATAATAGTATTGATTCACAAGAGGAGGGGTATAATCACTAAGATTAGATACTTGCTCTTGTTGCAGTCGCTTTTCCTCCGCCCATGCTTCAATCGTCTTTTGGTGATTCAAGAGAATGGTTTGGTTTTGGTTATCTATTTTAAACTAATAGCAAGTAATTAAAGTGTCGTTGAGTAAAATGGAAGTTAAAAGATTAAAATAACGAGTAAAAATAAATGATTGGAAATTTAAAGGCAATAATTGAAAAACATTAACACACTAAATAAAACTAACACTTAGAAAATTTACTAAAAATAAGAACTTGGTTGAAAAGTACTAAAAGAAAGTAAGATCAGACTACACCAAAACAAGCCAAAAGAAGCCCAGATCGGAATGTATTCCGATCTGGTGGTCGGAATATGGGGGAATGCACACAATCGGAATACACCTAAACAGGACCAATCGGAATAACCACTAGGACTACCAATCGGAATATCTGATAAAGCACAGTCGGAATATGGGGAAAATTCTACAATCGGAATGACCAATCTTGACCAAATCGGAATAACAAGTAGACTACCAATCGGAAAATGTGAAACACTCCAATCGGAATATCAGAATGGGCTACCGTTGGAATCTACAAACCCTTTTCCGATTGGGGTTCAATCGGAAAGGGTGGGAATTGGGCTGCTCGGAAAAACCAATCGGAAAGGGGTTTTAAACCCTTTCCGAAATCTAAGGGATTCGAGTAAAAAGCAAGAAATAAGCTAAAATGATAAGCTTATTCCCAAAGCTAAACGAATCACTAAAGAACGGGATCGAATAAGCACTTATCAACTTATATAACCAAAAAATAAACTAACTTTTTGGATCAAAACAATAAAAACATGAACTTTTTAAGGAAAACTTTTATAAACAAATAAGCTAATCATAAAAATAAGCCAATAAGCACAAAAGTCTTAAAGCTTAATCAAATGAAAACTTATGTAATGATCAAAATATTAACTTTTTAAGCACGAAATCAATTATAACAGCACGGATCACATGATAATCGCACCAAAATCAATCTTAAATCAAAGAAAAGTAGAATGAGATTAAGGATTAAAAGCTTAAAATAGAACTTTGATTAATGAAATAAGCAATACAAAGAGTTCAATCTTGAAAGATTAAAAGAAAAGATGAAGTTTAGTGAGAGAAAGTTTAAGACTTTCCCTCTCTAAAACTAGAGAAACTAAGAAAAATAAAAACTAGCTAAAATTAACTAACACCCCTCCTAATGACTATTAGGAGGGTATTTATAGGGAAGGTGGAAGGAGTGCATGTGTTGCATCTTCTTTCTTGCTTTCTTCACGTTTTCTCGACTCGACTTTAATTCTTTGTCGTTGTCTTCTCGGGATTTGAACTTGTCTTCTTAATTTTCTTCTTCTATTAAGTTCTTCGACTTCGTTAAACTTCCGTCTTTTGACTTTTTCTTCGATAAATCTTCAGAATAGGCCCTGGACTTCCGTTCTTTTTGCACTCTTGATCTTTTGACTTCGTCTTTTCCCGTTTTCTTTGATAAAAGCCCGTGAAAGCCCGTGTTTTCTTCCTTTTTCATATTCTGGTCCTAAAACACAATAAAAACACAAACCACGCATAATTCCGACTTTTACGACATAAATCACACGTATTGGTCTTGTTATTATTGAAAATAAGTGGTAAACGGATAAGTGTTTTCACACTTATTAAATCCCCTACACTTGACCATTGCAATGCCCTCATGCAATGCATTAATTTTAAAGCACGGTTTACATTTTTCATCATAAATAACCCACCTTGGCCTTTATTAAATACTAAACATAAAAGATAGAAATAAGTAAAGAAATTAAAAACTTACATTGGGTTTTGGCGGCCATGAACGTTTATCATCCTCAATTTTCACGTTCCCCATACCAAGCTTAAAAACGAGATCATTGTTATTATAAGTTAGCAAACTATCACGAACTCATGTGGGCCAATTATTCACTTAGACTCCCTTATTCCTAGGTGTATCTCTTATATTTTATTTTTGTCTTGAATGATCACGAGGATGCATTGTTTGACTTATTTCGATAGTTATTTAGGCCGAAAATAAAGTGAACGATTTAATCAATAGTTAGCTAAAGGACTAAATCTTTTAAAACTGCTTCTCGGGACCTCATAAAGTTCATATCTTGGCATAACTCGCTTCACGATTTGAGACCTTTCTCGGACCGATATTTGGCAGCGACTTCATACTTCGAATCTTTAGAGACGTTCTTGAAATAATGGTCTTCTCTTCATAATAGGAATTTCTTCACTTGAAGTTTTGAGAGATTCTTCATCTTTGGACCACGACTTCTTCATTTTTCTCCAATCTTTATTTTGGACTTTGATATACAACGATCCGCCTCCTTTTAGGACTTGGATCTATTTATCCTCATACCTTGTTAGGGTCTTTTCGGATAGACTTCTCCATGACTTTTGGGGAGTTTTTGGTTTTCGTCGTGTGTCTTGATCCTTCATATAGATTTTCGATAAATGATTCTTCACATCACTTTTGGATCTTTAGCAACAAAATGTAGCCCTCATGCCTTGTTAGGGCCTTTTCAGACTCGCCAATCTTCGCATCCCGTTTCAATAAGTTATGCCTTGGCTATGAACTCTAATCCGTACCGAGCAACTTTTAAACGATCTGGGGCTAGAAGCTAAGTAACCTTTTAAATCGTACAACCTTATTTATTAGCAGATAAATTTATTAACAAGCGGAGGGAGAATAGGCTCATAATTAACTCACATAAATTCACGAAAGAATACCGAACTTATAATTGACTCTATCATCTCTCGTTCTCCACAGTTTAAAATCTCAAGGAATGAGACTCGTGGATGCTTAGCCTATTAAATCAAAGTTTTGGGTTTTCGAGTCGCCTATAGGATCTTGCAAATTCTTAGACTTTTTCAAGTTTAGAAATCGCATTTTAAAGTTCCCTTGATAAACGACCCTCTAGGATCAATTATAGGAACTTGCGAAAAGTTCTTGTCCTTAACCCGTGAGAGTTAAGACTTTCGCGTTTTATAGCTCCCTATATAAAAGCCTAGCAAAACTTGACTTAAACATGTTAAGGATACTAGCTAGAGTAAACTTAGGTAAGTAAACTCGGGTTGAGTCAAAATGTTCACAACTAAGAAAAATCTAAAACCACTTTATTGAAAATTTATTCTAGCAAGGAAAGAAAATAAACATAATAAAGGAAAATGCAACTATACAACTAGGCCAAAATAGATTAAAAATTTTGAAAAATGTCGAAAAATCAAATTTTCCGGTTAAAATGAGGGCAAATTCATGGAAAAGATCACTTACTTCGATAGAAGTCCCCCCTACACTTGAGATAAACATTGTCCTCAATGTTTAAGCATGTGGGAGTAAACTCCCCTACACTTATGACATTGTGCACTTTGTTTAAATCTTGCTAAGGGAAGGACAACGATAGTGAATTCAATGCGAACATATAAAATATGAAATATTGAATCACAAGAGTTTAGGATAGAACCGGGAAGATGGGAGCACGGTATCACGGTTCGTCAAAAGTCATCAAGGTGGATCTTTGAAGCTTTAATTCCTGCACAACACAAGAAACAAGACAACAAACATATGCGGGGCTCCCCCTACACTTATTATGAAAGCAGTAAAGGATAGAACACGGGTTGCCTCCCTAGAAGCGCTTTTTTTTTTATTACCGAGTCATGAGCCTGACTCGACCCAATTTTAGTTCATGGGGAACGTGGTGAGGGATGGAATCATCTCTTGAGAGATGTCCTCACCAAAGTACAGCTTCAGACGCTGGCCATTCACCTTGAAATTGGGCCCATTCGGCTGAGAAAGCTCAATGGTCCCATAAGGAAAGACTTTGGCGACGGTGAATGGACCAGACCAGCGGCTCTTCAACTTGCCAGAGAAGATCTTCAACCGAGAGTTAAAGAGTAAGACTTGATCACCAACGTGGAACTCTCGGTTCTTGATTTTTGCGTCATGAATGATCTTCGTCTTCTCCTTGTAGATCAGTGAGTTCTCATAAGCTTCATTCCTCAGTTCATTTAGCTCGTTGAGTTGAATCTTGCGTTGATCACCGGCTTTGTTGATGTCGAAGTTAGCCCACTTCAAGGCCCAGTGCGCCTAATGTTCTAGCTCGATGGGAAGGTGGCAGGCTTTCCCGTACACAAGACGATAAGGGGTACAACCGATCGGGGTCTTGTAAGCAGTACGGAAAGCCCACAGAGCATCATCTAACTTATCGGCCCACGCGGCACGATGCTCTCCCACAGTACGCTCCAAAATTCTCTTCAAGCCACGGTTGGATATCTCGGCTTGCCCATTGGTTTGGGGATGATAGGCGGTGGAAAGACGGTGATTGACTCCATATTTAGCCATGACTCTTGCAAATTGATCGTTGCAAAAATGAGTCCCGCGGTCACTGATAATAGCACGAGGAACGCCAAATCGAGCGAAAAGCTGCTTCAAAAAGTTCACAACCACCCTCGCATCATTGGTAGGAAGAGCCTTAGCTTCAACCCATTTAGAAACGTAGTCGACGGCGACGAGGATGTACTTGTTCCCTTTGGAGGATGGAAATGGCCCCATAAAGTCGATGCCCCATACGTCAAAGATTTCACATTCCTGTATGAAATTTTGAGGCATCTCATCCTTATGTGTGATCTTGCCTTGACGTTGGCAAGCATCACAATGCTTAACCGTTTCGTGAGTGTCACGATAAATGGTGGGCCAATAGAATCCAAAATCAAACACTTTTTTAGCGGTGTAGTTGGGACCAAAGTGACCACCGGTGGGTCCTTTGTGGCAAGCTTGGAGGATGTCAAAAGCTGCCGGTCCGTCAACACATCGACGAATAATCAGATCAGCACATTGTTTGAATAGAAAAGGGTCATCCCAAAAGTAAGTCTTAACATCATTCAAGAACTTCTTCTTTTGTTGGGATGTTAACACCTTGATGAGAATACCACCCGCTAAGTAGTTTGCAATGTCCGCAAACTACGGGGTGCCATCATGATTGAGATTTATAGACATTAAGGTCTCAAGGGGGAAAGAGTCATTTATCTCTTTGTTCGGATGATCCCCTTGATATGGATCCTCAAGTCGACTCAGATGATCCGTGGCCAGGTTTTCTGCTCCCTTCTTGTCACGAATTTCAATGTTGAATTCCTGAAGGAGTAAAACCCAGCGAAGAAGTCTTGGCTTAGAATCATGCTTTGTCATCAAGTACTTCAACGCGGAATGGTCCGTGTATACGATGGTGGGGGATAAAACAAGATAGGGGCGAAATTTCTCAAAAGCATAGACAACAGCTAAAAGCTCTTTTTCGGTTGTCGTATAATGCAATTGAGCCCCCGTCATTGTTTTGCTAGCATAGTGGATTGGTTGGAAGTGCTTATTCACTCGTTGACCTAAAACCGCACCAATAGCGAAGTCGCTAGCATCGCACATCAATTCAAAAGGTAGCTCCTAATTAGGGGTAACCAAGACCGGTGCCTTAGTTAGCTTATCCTTAAGAAGATTGAAGGCTTCTAGACACTCTTTAGAAAAGATAAAAGGAGTATCTTTTTCTAAGAGGTGGGTCATCGGGCGAGTGATTTTAGAGAAATCCTGAATGAATCGACGATAGAAGCCCGCATGACCCAGAAAACTTCTCACACCCTTCACAGTTGAAGGTGGAGGTAATTTGGCTATGACATCTACTTTAGCACGGTCGACTTCAAGACCGGCTTTAGAGATTTTGTGTTCTAGCACAATGCCTTCTTTTACCATAAAATGACATTTTTCCCAATTCAGAACAAGGCGAGTGTCTTCGCACCGCTTAAGCATACGTTCCAAATTGGCAAGGCAAGAAGAGAAGGAATCCCCAAAGACCGAGAAATCATCCATGAAGACTTCCATGGTTTGCTCAACCATGTCATGGAAGATAGCCAACATGCACCTTTGGAAAGTCCCGGGGGCATTGCATAAGCCAAAAGGCATTCGTTTGTAAGCAAATGTACCATAGGGACAAGTGAATGTTGTCTTCTCCTGATCTTGGGGATCGATGGGTATTTGAAAATAACCCGAGAAACCATCAAGAAAGCAGTAATATTCATTACCCGCTAAACGTTCAAGCATTTGGTTCATAAAAGGTAGAGGGAAATGATCCTTTCTCGTGGCATCATTGAGTTTGCGGTAGTCTATACAAACTCTCCACCCAGTAACGAGACGGGTAGGAATTAACTCGTTGTTTGCATTGGGCACAACGGTGATTCCGCCTTTCTTAGGCATACAATGGACTTGACTAACCCATGGTGAATCCGAAATAGGGTAAATCATACCCGCATCAAGAAGTTTGATAACCTCTTTTTTGATGACTTCATGGATTTTAGGATTCACCCTTCGTTGGCTTTGAATTGTAGGCTTAAAGTCGTCCTCCATGAGAATTTTATGTGTGCAGAAGTGAGGATCAATTCCACGAATGTCGGAGATTTTCCAAGCGATAGCTCTTTTATGCTTCTTCAACACGGCGACAAGTCGGGCTTTTTCGTCTTTTTTCAGATCCTTTGCGATGATGACCGGTAACTTCTCGTTGTCTTCCAAGAAAACGTACTCAAGATGAGGAGGTAGGTCCTTAAGCTCAAGAGTAGGAGAATCCTCAATAGATGGTGAAACTAACGATGGATCATCATTAGTCACCTCTTTAGGAGCAGGAGGAGAGAACGGGTCCTCATTGAGAAGTCTCTCAATAGTACTAATGTCTTCATCCCAATTGGTGGACAAATTATCATACTTAATATCGAGAGGACCCAAGCTAGCTTCGAAATCATCCAAGTCACTTTCTCCAAAAGGAGTCAATGCTGGAGCAATTGAGGCGACGGTCTCAACATTGGGTAGAGAAGAAAGAGTACTTTTGCAAGCATCATGAAAATGTTCTTCACAAGCCTCATCGAGAACATCAATAGCATTAACGCTCTCATATGAATAAGGTAGCTTAGAAATCTTACCCATGTTGAAGACAATTTTATCATCACCAACTCTTATGATTATTTCGCAAGCGGCTACATCAATAAGAGTGTGACCGGTCCTCAGGAAGGGACGTCCAACGATTAATGGAACACGGGGATCCATCTCGTAGTCAACGACGACAAAATCCACCGGGAAGGTGAATTTGTCAACGCCAACAAAGACATCTTCGGCTATCCCCACTGGATAAGCAACCGTACGGTTGGCTAATTCCAAAGTCATTTTGGTGGGGACAAGCTCGGGGAGAGATAATTGCTTCCAAACACTTAAAGGCATTAAGTTTATATTGGCACCTAGATTGGCTAAGGCCATGCAATTCTCTACTCCCGGGAAGTTGCAAGGAATCAAGAAGCGACCCGGATCACCAAGTTTGGTGGGCAATTTCCTTAAGAGCACTGCGGAGCAGTTCTCATTAAGTTGGGTCTGAGCGATGTCAAGAAGCTTTTCCTTATCACTTAGAAGATCTTTAAACATCTTAGCGTATTTGGGCATGTGAGCGAGAGCCTCGGCAAAGGAGATGTTAAAATTCAATTGTTTAAACATTTTTAGAAAGTTGGAAACCTGAATATCATCCTTGCTCTTTTGCTTCTCTTTCGTCAACCTTGAAGAATAAGGTATATTGGATGAAGAAGAAGGCTTTAAGGGAATAGGATCACTCACAACCACGGGTGGTGGGGAAATGGGGATAGGAGGCGAAGGAGGTGAAGAAAGTTGCTCGTTTTCCTTGTTCACAATCACGGGTGGAGGTGTAGGAAGCTCGGGTTCCATATAACCTTTTCCACTACGAGTGGTGATTGCTTTCATCTCCCCTCTTGGATTCGCAACGGTATTACTCGGAAGAGTACCCGAAGAAGAGGGTTGATTACTTTGGATGAGCGAACCAATCATATCACGAAGGTGAACAGCTTGATTATTAAAAGAGTTTTGCATGTTGGCATTAATTTCATTGCTGTGTTTCGCCATGTCATTCCTTAGCTCGGCTCGAATATCGCTCCCTTGTTTCACCATGTCATTCTTCAAGTTGACAAATTGACTCTGAAGATTCGTCACCATCTCACGATTAGTCTTCATGAATGTCTCGACTTCTGGATTCACTGCCATCGGTTGATTGAGAGGTGGAGCTTGGTAAGCTTGAGAATTTCCTTGAGTTGGGTATGGGTTTCGTTGGGATTGATATTGATTGTTTGCACGAGGTTGGGATTGGTTGTTTCGGTTATAGCTTTGTTGTTGGTTTTGGTTTGCAGGAGGGAAACCGGGAGGAGCAAGATAATTGTTGGAACGATAACTTAGCAAGCCACGGTCTCCTTGAGGGCGGGCTTGATAGCTTTCCGTGGGATAAGTGCCATAAGCTGCGTTAACGTTTTCAGAAAAATTCCCTTGGGTAGCAGGACAATCATTGTAAGAATGAGGACCACCACATGTGTCACAAGAAATAGCAACGGCTTTAGCTTGTTGAAAGTGGTTTGTGGCCATGGCCATGAAATTCTTGTTCATTTCAGCGAGTTGTCGAGAAATTTCAGTCATTTCAGGATTGGAGGAAGTAGAAGAAACATTGACTCTCGAGTTAGATCTTGAGGATGCGGATGAATCCCAATTCTTGTGGTGAGTAGTCATGTTTTCGATCAACTCTCGACACTCCTCCGGTCTCCTTTTCATAAAAGTACCACCGGCGGCGGCATTGATCGTGTCACGATCACGAAAGGTGAGACCATTGTAGAAGGTGTCAATGAGAGTGACGGGGAGCATATTGTGATTAGGACAGCGGTCGATCAAATCATTGTATCGTTCCCAGGCATCAAAAAGTGATTCATCATTCTCTTGCATGAATCCACTGATTTGGTTACGAAGGCTAGTGACCATGGATGGGGGAAAGTAGCGCGATAAAAAGCGTTGAGTCATGTCATTCCACGTATGAATAGAATTCTTAGGAAGACGGTCAAACCATTTTTCGGCATGGTGTGAAAGCGAGTGGGGAAAAAGTTGAAGGCGAAGGTCATCCATAGAAACACCGGAGCACTTCATGCTTTGGGTCATGGTAATGAATTTGTCGAGGTGTTTGTTGGCATCATCATCCGGAATTCCACGAAATGGGTTCGTTTGCACTTGCTGGATCATGTGATGCTTCAACGAAAACTCCTGGGCCGTGACGTGCATTGGCGCAATCAGGCCTCCGCGTCCGTTCATGGTGGGTTGGCACAATTCCTCCATGGTTCGTAAATCAGGTAGGAGGACATTGTTGTTGTTGTTATTCAAATTGGGTTGAGGTGGGTGATTATTGTTGTTATTAACACCGGCCATATCTAAATCTTCACGAGTCTCGGGCTCAGAATAGTTGGAAGATCTAGTACGCATACACCTGCAGAAGAAGAAAAATATACACAAAGAATATATCTATATAATCTTTTTGGTGCAAAACCTTTGGAAAAGAATTGCTTTTTAATGATTTTTCAAATGTTTTTGTATTTTTGAAGAGTTTTATATTTTTTGGATTTTTGAAAATTTTTAAAGCAAGGAAAATAACGTTCAAAGAACGGATCCCAAAATTCAATGCGTCTCTCACTAAAAACCGTTTATCGTAACGAAAAGAGCCGGCAACGACGCCATTTAATACTTGAGTTTTAGGCCGAGTATAAAATATAGTTGTCTCAAGTCTTTTCGAATTGAAAACCGGTCTTAAGTCACTATAAGAAAATGAGCCTAAGACAACATTTTACAAGCAACACTTTTTAATGTGTTGCTTTTCTTAAGAGATTGATAAAAAGGCAACATTTTTAAAATAAGTGTTGCATATTAATATCAGAAACTACACTTTTTTAAAAGTGTTGCAACTTCACAGGACCTAGCCCCAAAAAAAATTTAAGATCCCCAAGCGGGAAATGTTTCACTTTTCACTTTTCTTTTCCCCCCTCTTCCTACTTTTCACTTTTCACTTTTCTCTTTTCCCTCTTCCCTATGTTTCAATTAAAAAAACCCCAGCAAACTCTACAACCGTTCTTCCAAAATCTCTGTGGTACCAATTCTTATATGACTGTCTTAATCGTGTCATCAGATATTAGACAATCTTCACATTCAAGAAGGTCAGTGTGTGTCTCATTAAATTATTTCAATTTCTAGGGTTTCAAGTCGATTAAATGTTTATTTCTTCTGTTTATAGGGGGTTCCGCCTTTTTTAAGTCGATGATACACCAAGATGAAAATGCCATAATCGTTGTTGCCATCACACTCTTGGAGCTAATAGTCTAAGGCTATACGCTAGTAGATCTGCAAGATGTTGCACTTAATATAGGTATAAGTCTTTTTCTTTTATTGTATTCATTTTGATTCTTTGATTATATGTTTATTTTATTTATCTGTGATTAAGCTTACCAAATATTATAGAAGGGATTGGTACATTACATTTGTATTTTAATGTATCTGCAAGTGTAATGGTACTTAGGTGGTTTAAATGTTAAGTAGCTTCAACGTTAGGAAGGGCTTGGTATATTACATTTATGATTGATTAGGTTGATAAACAACTAATATTTCTAGCTATACGTTGTTACCATGTCACATTTTTCAATGTTGTGATCATCTTGTTATAAGCGGATGCCTTGTATTTGTAACAATTGTATCCAAAGTGTTATGTGGGATGCTTATAAAATTTATGTAGTAAAACATATGGTATATTACTAGAGGCAGAATGGTCGGGTCAGCAGAGGCGGACCCAGAATTTATAACAAGGTGTTGCACAATATTTTTTTACGATTATTAATACTAAATTTGACTCACAATATGTAAAAACGGGTGTTGCACGTATCAAGAAAAAACCTATTTTATAACAAAATTACCCTTCGTGACCTAAAATCAGGTGTAGCCCGTGCTACACCTGACTCCCATGTAGGTACACCCCTGCGGGTCAGGTCATGTGTCTTAGATGCGTCCGGGTCTGGATGGGTTTTGGTCGGGTCGGGTATTTTTGGTTTTTTATAACACTTTTCTTTTTGCTCATGAAATTTTAGTAAACTAACACAAATACTATTCAACGGTACATGGGTCAAAAACTCAAAACCGTCACACAATTAAAATTGGTCTGTATTATGATGCCATGACTAATACTAGTACACTACCTTCAATACTCAAAATTCCTCATTTTCAAAACTTAACACCCTCCCCAAATGTAAAATACTTGATATGTAGTCAGTTCAGAACATGAACGGGCTCACAGAAAAAACATAGAACACATATGCTTCTTGCTGTTCAGTATCATTGCATCACTCTTAAAAGAACGATACTATATACTAAAAATCAAATATAAAGAAACAAAATAAGCTAAGAGCGGAAGTACGAGCTGCTACATCAAAATGAAGAACATCATCTTCACTGCATGTTTGAAAGAATTTATGATATCAGTACATGGTTATGGTATATTCTTTCCAGTTAAATGATTCTTCCTAGTACATAGTTATTTAATATCATTTCTTTTTGTAATATATTAAGGTTTACAAAAGCATTTATCATATCAATACATGGTTATGATCTATTTCTAATGTTGTATATTAAGTTAAGCATTATCATATTATATCAGTACATGGTTAAGGTATCTTTCTATAGCATACAGTCTAGTTAAATGACACTTTAATACTTCATAGAGACATAGAATAGACGAGAAAGTTAAATCATGATAGTGAAAATAGTAAAAGAGTATTGTATTAGTCACGCCGCAAACTTGCCCGAGACTCATCTCATTTGTGGTAGGAATCCATACCTGATTTAGAACGCAGTCACACACTAGCAAAAGATGCAATGAGCAAGGAAAGTTATCACATTTTAACACTCATGTTTTCGTCACTCTTTTCTTTCTCTCCCTTTTCTCGTCAGCTGCCCGTGCCTCAACAGTTGCTGCTGCCATCACCACTAGTGATCAGTCACCTGCACAAGAGTATAAAAAATCAGAGTCAAGCTGTTATGAAAGACTGATTCGACTCAGGAACAACTTTTGAGGTTGCGGTTTATGATATCCATTTCATCATATCTCAAAAAGATGTATCAAGGAACATAGGTAAGTTGCATGTCTGTTTCGTGGATGTATCTGCATAAAGTATTAAATCACCCTTTCATATTTCATGTTTTAGTTAGTGTATTAATTTTAGAAAATATGTAATTAATGTGTATTTTTAAAAGTGTGTATCAGCTGTATCAATCAGCTAATATGTTTTTGGGGCCTCTAGTGAGGTACAGACAGAGTTCGAGAAGATTTTGTTCACCGACTATCTCACCTTACTATATTATGACTTACTATATGTTATAGTTTTGTTTTTAAAATTCATATTGGATGATGGGTGAATTTAGATTATCATTTTAGATTGTGCACTTTCTTAGTATATATCTTCGGTACTTGTATTAAATTATGCTTCTTATTTTACATATCCAAGTTGCGACGTTGCTGCAAAGGGTCAAAGTCAGCTGTTTCAGATGTGTTGGTTGTCAAGGTTTTGGAATGAAAGTCTCTATCAGATATCTACGGCGCGTCTGTGATTGAACATTCATCATCCTTAAAACGAGTTGGCGCCAGATGATATTACATGATCTGGTAAGTACTTTAATGAACAAAACGACTTATGTGATGCTATTTTTAGTTATGTTCATCAATGTTTCAATTCAAAGTTTCACCATTTTAGGGGTTCTGATGAATAAGAAATCCTGTTAAGTTGATTGGTAAATGACTTACGACTATTGTTATAATCTGAATCTCATGATTTAAAATTAGCTTTAGAAGAAACTTCAGTTATGTATGAACAGCTCATAAGGTCAAAATCTATTCTAGAAGATGAGGAAGTTGGTTTAAAATTGGGAGAAGGTTTTAACAAATTCCGTTAATGTGCTGATATTGGTTGGATGATCATGGTGTAAAACTATTAAATGATCGTATTATCTTATCGATGACTTTGTCAACCATATATAAAAATTTATTTGCGTGTTGGTTTGGATAAATTGTGCTGATGATTACATAAATCTAGTATCATTATGGATACCACGTCTGCCGCAAGGTTATGTTTCTGCTGGTTGTGTTGCTATGTCAAGTTTCACGAAGCCAGGACCCGGTATTTTCCACTGTATGGCCGAATCAATAGCTGAGGAGACAATGTCTGAAGAACAGCAAATTTGGTCTACACCAAATTCCTACCCATGGACATGTTGCATTTATCAAGTACAAAGTCAAGCTTTACAGTTTGTAGCTTTACGCCAGCCTAGAGATGCAGCGAGCTGGAAGCCTATGAGAGTTATTGGCGACAGATCTCTTCCGTCTGTATAATTGTTGTCAGAAGCTTCACCGTTAACTTCGCCCTAAACGATACAAAGTATCTGCTATTTTTATCCCAAGTAATCACTTAATGCAAATAATAATTAACCATGGAGTTTATATTGCAGACTCTCAAACAATCAAACTGGAAGAACCGTCTCTAGTAAGCTTTAAATCTTAATATTTATATATAGCATTATAGATGATGATGGGGCAAACATGCTTGATAACTTTGATGAATCATTGCAGAGGATCATGCATGGAAGAAGCTTGAGCTAGCAAATGAACAAGAAATATATAAGATTAAACCAAAAGTAACGTGCAAAAAAATAACGCCAACCAGTTTGTTGAAGATGTTAAGCTTCAAAAAAATTACCTCATCAAGTTGCTCGAGAGCTTCAAAAGAATAACTTCCTGCCGATGTTTGGTACAAGGTAACTCTCAATAAAGTTCAAATGTGTACATTTAATAGTGTGTTATAAGTAATAACACAACAACGTAAATGAAATATTTTCTATGAAAAGCATAACCATGGATAGAGATATGTCTGTATTTACGATAGTCATATTTGACTATAAAGCTCCAACCAAAACCTGTCATCCTGTTCGTTACCCTCTTAGTTTACTCACATTAACTTAAAAGTTAAAAAATCAGCATTGTTGTGCATAAAAACTTATTAACCAATGGCCCACTCAAGATTATCGTTTTTTATATTGCTATCGGAATGATATCATAAAGATTTAAAAGGTTTTATTTGGCTAGTATAAGCATAGTTATTGTTGAATCACTCTTTTCAAATAATGTTCGTTTTTTTCAACTTATTAAGAAAAATAACTAATTGTATTACGTTGTCAATTTCTTATGCAGCAGGCTACGTGTTGTTTTGGCTAACGCAAACCCGCGAGCAGAAAGAAACGGAGGACTTCATACAGTGACCTCGTGATCGCCCTAATGTCAAGCTTTTTAGAATTGTAATCTGATAACTTTTTTTTGACTAGATAGATAATACTAGTTGTATACTTGTATGTACATGTCAAAGTACACTATGATATAATTTATGATATAATATTATTGTCATTATCGAATGAAAATGTTAACCTCTTAGACAATGAAATAAATTTAAGTAGCATTTGTATTGCATGCAAAAAATGTCACAAACCACTAAAAAAACAAGTGTTACAATTGTGCATTGTAAGTGTTGCAATGCATAGATTAAAGTGTTGTAGGTATAGTGAAAAAGTGTTGTACTTTATTGGAAAAGTGTTGCAGTAAGTTTTTAGTAATGTTACAGTTGATGGAAAAAGTGTTGTAGTTGAATGTTAAAGTGTTGCCAATGAAGGTAAAAGGTGTTGTATTTGGGTATAAAAAGTGTTGCACCTTAAAGTATTGCATTTGCTAAATATAGGCAACACTTTTAGAAAGTGTTGCATAATCGCATGAAAAGTGTCACTTAAACCTAAGGCGACGTTGCATAATGGAGCACTCGGTAAAGTGTCACATTAGACATAATGCAACATTTTAAGGACATAATACAACACTTTATACGTGTTACCTTAGCTTCATTTTGTAGTAGTGAGTGCGACTCAATCGTCTTTTGGTGAATCAAGAGAATGGTTTGGTTTTGATTATCTATTTTAAACTAATAGCAAGTAATTAAAGTGTCGTTGAGTAAAATGGAAGTTAAAAGATTAAAATAACGAGTAAAAATAAATGATTGGAAATTTAAAGGCAATAATGGAAAAACATTAACACACTAAATAAAACTAACACTTAGAAAATTTACTAAAATTAAGAACTTGGTTGAAAAGTACTAAAAGAAAGTAAGATCGGACTACACCAAAACAAGCCAAAAGAAGCCCAGATCGGAATGTATTCCGATCTGGTGGTCGGAATATGGGGGAATGCACACAATCGGAATACACCTAAACAGGACCAATCGGAATAACCTACCAATCGGAATATCTGATAAAGCACAGTCGGAATATGGGGAAAATTCTACAATCGGAATGACCAATCTTGACCAAATCGAAATAACAAGTAGACTACCAATCGGAAAATGTGAAACACTCCAATCGGAATATCAGAATGGGCTACCGTCAGAATCTACAAACCCTTTTCCGATTGGGGTTTAATCGGAAAGGGTGGGAATTGGGCTGCTCGGAAAAACCAATCGGAAAGGGGTTTTAAACCCTTTCCGAAATCTAAGGGATTCGAGTAAAAAGCAAGAAATAAGCTAAAATGATAAGCTTATTCCCAAAGCTAAACGAATCACTAAAGAACGGGATCGAATAAGCACTTATCAACTTATCTAACCCAAAAATAAACTAACTTTTTGGATCAAAACAATAAAAACATGAACTTTTTAAGGAAAACTTTTATAAACAAATAAGCTAATCATAAAAATAAGCCAATAAGCACAAAAGTCTTAAAGCTTAATCAAATGAAAACTTATGTAATGATCAAAAGATTAACTTTTTAAGCACGAAATCAATTAGAACAACACGGATCACATGATAATCGCACCAAAATCAATCTTAAATCAAAGAAAAGTAGAATGAGATTAAGTATTAAAAGCTTAAAATAGAACTTTGATTAATGAAATAAGCAATACAAAGAGTTCAATCTTGAAAGATTAAAAGAAAAGATGAAGTTTAGTGAGAGAAAGTTTAAGACTTTCTCTCTCTAAAACTAGAGAAACTAAGAAAAATAAAAACTAGCTAAAATTAACTAACATCCCTCCTAATGACTATTAGGAGGGTATTTATAGGGAAGGTGGAAGGAGTGCATGTGTTGCATCTTCTTTCTTGCTTTCTTCACGTTTTCTCGACTCGACTTTAATTCTTTGTCTTTGTCGTCTCGGGATTTGAACTTGTCTTCTCAATTTTCTTCTTCTATTAGACTTAAGTTCTTCGACTTCGTTAAACTTCCGTCTTTTGACTTTTTCTTCGATAAATCTTCAGAATAGGCCTTGGACTTCCGTTCTTTTTGCACTCTTGATCTTTTGACTTCGTCTTTTCCCGTTTTCTTCGATAAAAGCCCGTGAAAGCCCGTGTTTTCTTCCTTTTTCATATTTTGGTCCTAAAACACAATAAAAACACAAACCATGCATAATTCCGACTTTTACGACATAAATCACACGTATTGGTCTTGTTATTATTGAAAATAAGTGGTAAACGGATAAGTGTTTTCACACTTATTAATAATAAAAGCGATAAACTAATTAAAACTTAAATAAAAGACTTTAAAAGAAATTAAGATAAAAGCTTGAAAAATTTAAACTAAAAATAAGACTTTAAAGAAATTAAGTAAATGACGAAAATATAAAAACTTTAAAAGTAAATGACGAGAAATTAAAACGTGATAAAAATGTAGACTTGAAAATAAAATACTTTAAAAATTAAACTAAGACAAATAAGTAAAAATAAAGCTAAGTAAAAATAAGACAAAACAATTAAAATAAAGCTAAGTAAAAATGGCGGGAAAAATAAGTTTAAAAATAAAATTGGACAAAAATGACATAATTTCGCAATTAATAAAAAAATGAATTAATTTCGCAATAATTGCAAAATCATGCAACAATGTCGCAATGCACAATGTCGCAATGCACAATGTCGCAATGCACAATATCGCAATGCACAATGTCGCAATGCACAATGTCGCAATGCACAATGTCGCAATGCACAATGTCGCAATGCACAATGTCGCAATGCACAATGTCGCAATAATTGCAAAATCGAATCAGATTTCGCAACATTGAAAAACAATGATTTCGCAACTTTGTAGAGGATTCAATTTCGCAATTATGGAAGAATTGCGAAATTGAATCAGGACACAATTTCGCAATTATGGACAATTGCAAAATCGAATCAGCTCAATTTCGCAACTTTATGAAAAGTTCCAAAATCGAATAAGACAAAAGTACAATTTCGCAACTTATGAAAAGTTCAATTTCGTAACTTTATGAGAAGTTCCAAAATCGAATCAGACAAAAGTACAATTTCACAACTTATAAAAAGTTCAATTTCGCAACTTTTTGAAGAATTGCAAAATCGAATCAGACGTTCCTAAAAAATAGGAACCAGATGTATGACGAAAATAAGCAACTTTTTCGCACTTTTTCAAGGACAATAAGCTAAGAACAACTCTAATAAGCTATCAATAAGCTAGAGAGAAGGTTAAAACTCATAAAAACATCAAAAGAAACACACGAAAATTAAAAGATTTGAACTTCATGTAAAAACTTGATGAAAAAATTATGAAAACAATAACGTGATTAACAAGAAAGATTAAAAAGATTAAATTTAAAACAAGATTAAGCGTAAAAGTAAAGATTCAATTAAAAACAAGAAAGGAAGATGAAAGATTAAAGTTCTAGTAAGAGAAACTGTCACTTTCTCTCTCTAAAACTAAACTACTCCTACTCCTAAAACTAAAACTAACCAACCCTCCTAAATGAGTTTAGGAGGGTATTTATAGGAAAATGGGGAGGTGCATGTGTTGCCTCCTCTTTCTTTCTTTCTTCACGTCTTCTCGTTTTTTAAGTTCTTCGACTTTATCGACTTTGTCTCGGGATTAATTAAACTCGTCTTATAATTTCTTTATTTATTAGACTCGAGTTCTTCGGCTTTATTAAACTTCCGTCTTTAGACTTGTTCTTCGATAAATCTTCAGAATAGGCCTTGGACTTCCGTTCTTTTTGCACTCATGATCTCTTGACTTCGTCTTTTGTCGTTTTCTTCTATAAAAGCCTGTGAATGCCCGTGTTTTCTCCACTTTTCACATTTTCGTCCTATATCACAACAAAAACACAAACCACGAATAATTCCGACATTTACGACATAAAATACACGTTTTGACTTGGTTATTATTGTAATTAAGTGGTAAAAAGATGGGTGTTTTCACACCTATCAGTGATCATTAAGACTAAATAAAATATAAGAGATACCAATTAGGAATAAGGGAGTTTAGGTGTGTAATTAACACTCATGAGATATGATCGTGTTGCTAACTTATAATAACAATGATCTCGTTACACGGAATTGGGTGAAAATTGAGGACGACGAAATTATTTCTAACGAAGCATTCACGTGTTCTTGTTCTATGATCCTAAAAGTCACTTTTACCATGATGAAAAAAATACATTATGTCTAAAACACGTGTCGTAGTTTATGTCTTCAATAAATATCATCATAAAATGAATTTTGGGAGTGCTATGATACTTAATTCTAGCATTGCGTGAGGGCACGGCAATGGTTTGGTATGGGGGAATGATGAGACTGCAATTATACATAGTCTCATCGTCTAAATCGGGCTTAAAACGCTTAAAATATCATCAAAATACCCAAATATATGCTTGTGTTTGTTCATTGTGTATTTTAGGTACGGATATCGTTAAATCAACAAAAGATCACAAGAATGAAGCAAAAACAAACACGGGAAACGAAGCCGCACAAAGAACCGGGCCCAAGTATGGAATTTCCAAAAACATCCTTCAAGTTTGAAGATTTGTCAAGTTTGGTCCCTCAACTTTGGAAACTTGTCAAGAATGACCCTTGAAGAATCATTTGATACAAGTTACAACCCTAAAGTTTGAAGACATGTCAAAAAGCCCTTGAAGATTAAAGGAATTGCAAGATTGGTCCTTGTTGAAAGTTTCATACTCATTGTGCCATATTTGACAAACTTGTCAAACTTATATAAAAGGGAAATGGTACAAATTCTGTTTAGACTTGATGTGAAGACCTTTTGGAAGTCAAGGGGCCATAGCTGCCCAGACAATGAAACTAGATCACCCAATCATACCCACCCACGTCACCCCCACCCCACTGATACTTAACCCCGGTTTAATGACTAGTCAAATGGTCAAAACTTTTTATTAGAGGGAAACATATCATTGTTACGATTAAAACACCTCTAAACCTTGTTCATCACATTACTAAACCCAAAATTAAAGACCCATAAACCAAAGGGTTTTCTACAATCAAGTGCCTAGGATTATAATTAAGCCTTTGACTAACCAATCCCATGTGAAACATTCGTCCAAGTCAGCACAAGAAGCCAAGAAGTTCCAGCTATCATTCACATGTTACCATAGGAAGACTGATTTGTGGTTGAGATCATATTCCTTGGTCCCCAATCTTCATCAAACGGACAAAAAAGATAGTGTCGACATATCACATCTCACTTCAGCAAAAAGTTAAATTTATGAAGATTCGAGAATGAAAACTGAAGGGCATTTGTGGAATTTGTAAAGAGAGGATGTTGTCATCTGAGTTTCTAGGGTTTCTTCATGAATTTGTATAAATAGACTAGCCTAGTTATTGTTTAGGTTGTTCCAATTTTTAGCCAAGTTTTGTAATAGACGAATTTGAGTTAATAAATTGAGTTCCATTTTAATTTACTTGCACTCTTTAAATTTCTAAGTCATTTACATTGTGTAATTTAATTTCCCTGCACAATTTTACCTTTCCAAGTCCTTTTTATCACAAAACAACCGTTTGTTTTGTTTGCACTGTAGCATAAGCCAGTAATATGGCTTATTGACAACAAGCTCAGCTTTTCTGGCTTTTAGAAGGTTCTTTATTCTCTGGTTTCAAGGTTTGAAGGACGAAGTTGGATTCTTCCTTGGTTCGAAAGGTTTCAAGATAGGTATTTAGTTAAAATTTATGTGGTAGATGTTTCTATGGTGATAAGTAGTGGGTTTGATAAGCTAAACATAAATTTATAAGGAGGTTTGATGTAACACCCCCAAACTTATACAACTCAATACAGCGGAAGACTAGTTGGTGTTACGGGATAGCACATTACTCACATCATAGACAACGCATAAAAATTGCGTCGTTAAATCATAAAGCATTTCCATTCATAAATATAAAAGTTACATAGGTCCCAAGTCATTATATTTAATACAGGGTTTACAAAGCATTTGAATGGAAATAAGTATTTAGGTGCGGGCCATGAATTCTTGTTGTCTTCCCGAAAATTACCTTCAAGTACCTGAGACAAAACATGTTAAAAGAAAAGGTCAGCGATAACGCCGAGTGAATTCATAGAGTTTAATAAAATCCATCAATATAATATCAATATAAAATTATTACTGAAAATCATTTTGTACAAATCATTTTAATAGGCCATAAAATAGCCAAAGTCATTTTATACAAATCTTCATCAAAATCATAATATAGGCGTTTGCCTTAAAAATCATTATACGAGCCAATATCGTAAAAACATCATACAATACGTCTTATGACGTTGTATGAAAATAATAACCGTTATATGAATATGGTTATGAAAACCAAAACACGAACATAATATCAATAGTATGACCCCGTATTGCTAGTCAGGCAATACGTCGTAATTCGGAGCGTCTAGTAGTATTTTGTTAATTTGGATTATTATAAGCCGCATGACATTGTTACCTTACTAAACCAACAACGGGTAGCTAACCCGATACTCAATTTGCCCATCTAAAGTAGCGTTTCGTCACAAAGGTCACGCTATGGAAATCTTCTCATACATAAATTCGCTTACCAATCAATGTGGCACGACGGGGATCATCCGACAAGGCGCGAACTGGGGTGATCGTCCCCAAATAGTACTATTATATGCATAAGCGTCTACCAAATCCTGGTAGTTCACAATTCATGCTAATGGTACTTTTAGTGACATAACCTAACTTTAATAATCCATTTGATTTCATCTATCGGGTCCTTTAATCATTTATCGGGTCATACAGTTGGGTCACACAATCATTCGGGTCCAAATCAAAATAACAAACAATCGGGACAAATGGTGTCCTATTTTATAAAAAAACTAACATGTTATCTCCCTCGCGGGTTTATAAAATATTTCATAAAAACATTTAAAAGAGTGCGAGGCTATGAACTCACGTTGATGTGGGAAGGCGATTATAGGTGATTTGGATGTACGGTACGTGCTTCAATCACGGAAACCTAGACAAATAATACTCGTCTTAGACTCATGTCCAATGACTTTATAAAAATAACAATTATGTATACATATGATGATTATATATATATGATGATCAAGTGGGTTTACATATTCTCGTTTACTCATTTTAGTGTTATATGTCGATAACTTTTATATCAGTTTACTAGTTTTACCTATTTACGTGTTTTAAGTCCAATAAACTTATTATAAGTTCTTTAACTTGTATTAATCCATGTTATACTTATATTATCAGTATTTAAAGTTTACAAGTTGGACCCAAATGGGTTAAGCCCAATAAGTAAGTTTATAAGTGTTTTAGTCTATTTTGTTGTTTTATTAGTTCAATAACGTTAATTTAGTCCGTTAACGTCCGTATGTTATATAGTTCGGGTTTTATTGGTTTTTACTTGTTCTATATGTTTATATATCAGTATATGAGTTTTATAAAGTTCACATTAGACGGGTCCAACCATCTAAGTTTTATTTAACAAAAACGTTAATTTTACGATAATAGCCGAAAAAGTCGTAAAAATCATGTTTATAGTTTTATAACTTATAAAACTTAACAAGTTATCATTTTTATAAAATTTCCACTTATTTATCATTGTACATATTTATATAAATGTATTATATAAGTTAGTGGGTTTTAATCACATTTTATACTATTTTTATTTGAGTGCTTATATAATACTATTATACTTTAATTTCCAAAATCTGATTTTTATCTTCACTTTCACCAAAACTGCCATATCTAGAGTTCTATATGGAGATAGAAGCTCAAATATTTATGAGATAAACTACATGATATGTGCTCCATTTAACTCTTCTATAGCTACTGTTGAATCAGCCTCTAAGTATTTTCTAAAAATCGTCCAAAACAGTGAACTCAGATTTGTACTTTAAACTTGTTTTGAACATATCTCACTCATTACAATGATTCCATTGCATGGCCAACTCTCACATGTGTACAAGACCCATAGCTTACTGTAAATCCATTAATCTATGCCATTTTTATCAGTTCATCATTAGCCTTGTTTCTTGTTTTATACAGCCAACAAATTTAAACAAGATTTTAGCCTTGTTTCTTATAGTCTTTCATCTTTTTAAGCATGTTTATCAACACCAAATCCCCACACAATATTTTTAATCATCATTAATTATCATATACATATACATAAGTAAAAGAAATACAAGTTTACATAATCAAAAATAACAAGAGGATGAGGAGGACAATCTTTATACCACCAAGTTGATGTAGGTTATGATTTGGACATGGATTTTGATGGAGAAACTTATGGATAACCATGACCATCTTCAAGACCACCATTCTTCATGAACTCCTTGTAGAAAATCAGTCCCAAGACTCCATGGAAACTCCTCCTTTGATGTTATAATCACCACCAATCAATAGGATTTCAAAAGGGCTTCAACATGTGTATGAATAACACATGATTTCATGGATGAAATTGATCTAAAGTGGTGTTTGATGGTGGTGTATGGACGGCACAAAGGAAATAGATGAGAGGATTTTAGCTTGTTTTGCATGGGTGGAAATGAGAAGAGTGGTAAGTTGCTAGTGGTTTTGAGATGTTGTAAGCTTACATGCTAAGCTAAGGACATGTGTAAGCTACTTAGCTTACACTTGACACCAAATGTGGTGTGGTAGCTAAGTTAGGCCGGTTTGAGTGGGGGTGGGACAAGTGTCCCACTTGTCTCATCCCCATTTATTTACGGGTACTCCTCGATTCTAGTTTCCTCGATTTGCGGGCCCTCGGGTCGTTTTACGAAAAACGTTTTTATAAATTATGAATCAACAGCACAAAACGAATCTATATAAAAATTCTTTCATCAAAAACGGAGTTCAAAAACGTAAATACGTAATCCTAAGGTTTCCGGTTTAGTCGTAAAGGACGTTAAAATAAAATCGTAAGTCCTAATCTCTTCTCGTAAATTTGTGAGTTTATGAACTAACACAAATTTAAAACTCCAAAATAATATTCACAGGTAAATTTATTTTCTAAAATGTCGGACTGTCACCAAAAACGGTGTATGTAAACGTAAGCACGTAACGTTGAATCCTCTGGTTTAGACGTAGTCTACGCTACTTCAAGACGTAAATCCAAATTACTTCCCAAAAATAAGTGAGTTCATATTATGACATTAAAATAATGTTTTTGAATAATATTTGAGAATAAAATATCAATCATAAATTGACGGATTGTCACATTTGATATACGGAATAGGGGTGTAGAGAGTTATGACTAGCTAGGTTAAAGCAATAAGCTCGGACCCATTGTAAGTTCTCCACTCTTCTGCTTATCTTCTTATCCTTTTCTTGCTTGTAGTTTATTTTATTTTTCACTGGCTTGTTTGTTTTTTTCTTTCTTTCTTGCTTATCTTAGTATTTTAGTGCTTCTTTATATTCTGCTTAATTTATTTTGCTTAATATTGCTATTTGTTGTTTTCACTTTTTCTTATTCCTGCTTTAGGGGTGTTTGGATTTTCTTACTGAGTAGAAACTAGGTAATCTTAGGTTTTCATATTGTGTAAACTAGATAACTTAGGTAGTAATCATCTTAATTTAATCATTTTTAGCGTAAAAAAACAAGAAAATAATAAAAAAGGTAAGTTTCTTAGATTCTGTGTTTCAGCCGCTGTTGTTAATTCAAGGATCATTGGATCCTTGATTTAGATGTTAAAAGTGGTAGTTTGAGTATCTCACTTAGTTGCTTGATGTTATTAGAATTTGTCTTATTGATCGTCTAGGCTTGAACACATTTGCACCCAAAACAGTCGGTATACTTGGTGCATTTTTCGGCGTAAACTGTGTCAACCTATGCAGACAGTGGGTCTTAGATTAGTGGAAATATATGATGCCTAAAAATTCAGCTTAGTGTACTAGAGATCATCAAATCCAATATGTGTATGCATTTTTATGCATCAACAGTCTAGGGGCCCTAATCTTGCGTTTATAGGATTAAATTCCTGTAGGGAATTAGTATTAAGGTAGTTTAAGGCTGGGTGCCGTCCGTCTTAAGCTTATTTGCCCTTTTCGATGAAGTATAGATAGCCTTTAAACCCAATGTGGTCATAAGATCAACAATATACAACAACTTCTGTCAACACTTGTTCATCAGTAGGTTTGGGTTTTAAAAGTGGTGTTTTGGGTTTTGGATCTTGATTATGGTTAGTTTATATGGTAGGTTAGGCTTAGGACAGTGGGTATCTAGGATTGATTTGGTTTTGTAGCTTAGTTTAGACTTAGAAATTCACACAGCAGCCTAACATTAGCTAGTGTGCATCTTTTCTGCATTATTTCTTATTTTCAACTGTTTTTGTGAATTTGTGATTGATTTGGTGATCATTGTTTGTGCTTTTGTTATTTGAGTGACTCCCTACAACCCATTTGGTTGTAGGGGTGTCGTTTGTGCCCAGAACCACTCACAAATCAAGCCAAAACAAGCCAAATCCGAGCCTATACGTCCCCTGTGTCACAGAGAGTGAAATAGGCTATCGCGACACTTTTTGACAAAAAAAGTGTCGCTTATAGTTTTTGGAGGGAGGAGGATTTTAATTTGTGACAATTTTGTGACACAAAAAAGTGTCACATAAAGATTGGGAGGAAGGAGTACTTATAATTTTTTTTTAAATCATTTATTATTTCTTTTTAATCATTTAATTAGTTTAAATGTTTTTAATTCATAAAAAAAATTAAAAATCCAAAAAAATTTAATTCTTTTTTTAAAAATTTTCTTTTATCAATTAGGACTTACGAAAAATAAATTTTCATTTTTAGGTTTTAAATTTGGTAAATTGCTTAAATATCGCGTTTGTACTTTCGTTATTTAATTTATTTTACTTAGTTTAATTTTAAGACGTCTTCGTTTTTTTTCCTTTTACGTTTAATAAGTTTATTTTTACTTAAGTTTTCAAAAGTTTTAATTTTTGTTAATTTTCATCATTTTCTCGATTCGCGTGTATCGCGTATTCGTCGTAGTTTAATATTAGCGTAACTCGTCTTTTAATTTTCCCTCTTTAAACCAAAAAACGACACTAATCCAAACTTGATTTTTATTTTGGCACCTAATACACACACCTCCTTCGAGAACGAACCCGCAATTATTCGGTTTTACGGTTTTTCATTAAATCGTAACGTTTAATACTTGCCGCTCATACGTGTTTTTCCTAAAACGTGTACGATTTTACTACAATCATTTTGGCGCCGCTGCCGGGGAGGTGTTTTGTGTGCCTTATATATATCGTGTTTGTTTGAGTAGTACGTTTTTGCTTTTCAATTTTTGGAAAGCGTAAATATCGTACATACTCATTTTTTGTTATTTTTCCTTAATATACTATAATATCCAAATAAATCGTGTTTAATTTTTCTAAATTAAACACACAACAATCATTTTACTATATTGTAGATATCCCATTATCGTTTTCGTTTTTCTTGTAATATATTACTATATTGTACTTACGTAGAACAATAAATATACAAGTACTCCAAAAGCGTGAAAACGCAACCTTGATTCGGGATTTCATCACTCGATCATTGTATTCGAAGCTAACGCAAAAGTTTAAAGGCAAAATAGATAAATACTTTCGTGAGGCTTAATTTCAATTAACATAAACTATAAGGTGGGTATAAGGCGGTTGTATTTCACGACCTAAGGAAAAAAGGCTCTTAAGTATTTATTTTTTGGGTAAAGGGACTCCAATCCCGGTAAAATATATTCCCAAAAAGCGTTGAAGTACAATGGAATGTAGCTGCAATGCTACATTAACCTCAAGCACACAGCTTGAACAACCACTATATCATATGACATGCCATATGATAATTACATTACAAAACTAATGACTCCTATAGGAAAGAACCACCTAAAGGAACATAAACAATGAAAAAACAACATAATGATTAATGAGAAGTGCGAGTATCCGGCTGACGAGTTCCATGGCGATCATCAATCACAATGTCTTCATCAGTCTCACTATCCGCATTAAGCACATCATTAGAATGACCAAAGCCATCCTCCCAATCAGTCCCATCATCCATTAAACCACTCAAAACACCAAAAGAGTTTTTGCTGCTCGTACCCGGTTGACTAGAATCAAGAGCCAAAGACTTGTTATTAAGAAATCCACGCTTAAGAATAGAACCAGCTTTCTTAGGAGCATTCTGAACAGTAGTACCTGTAGAATCATTTTTCTTAGGCTTATTCGCCTTAGAACTATCCCCTTTCTCAACAGCACGGTAATAAAGATTAATAGGTGGTTTAGTGAGTTTAATACCAGCAACCTGGAGTTGCTTATTCTTACCCTTTTTCTTTCTATTGTTCACAACCTCATAACCCTCATTATCAATCTCATTAGCTACCTTATTATCGTCCACATTAACAATCGTATTAATGACATCCTTAGGCAATTTCGGACATTCAGCATCATGATGATCAAATATACAGCACATCGAGCAGCGGGGGGGAGTCCACTCGTATTCTATACCAATATTAGCCATCGTATGTCCCTTATCCTTACCAATAGGAATAGCAACAACTAAAGAATCCTTAGGAGGATGATCAGCAGAAATCTCAATTAAAACACGTGCATAGGTACTCCTTCCCCATGAAGATAGGCACATCTCACTTGTATAAGAATCAAGAAGAATAGGCCTCCCAATCTGAGTAGTGATTAGACTAAGACCCACCTCCGAATATGCAACTATGGGAACATGATGCAATTTGACCCACACCGGTGCTTTCCTAATCTCCTCCTTCACAAGTAAAGAATCCGGAGACCATATATTCAAAATCAGTGGAACCATACGTATTAACCATGGCCCACTCTCTATAACTCTTTCCATTCCAACTTTAGAATCAAATAATATTACTATTTCAAGAAAATCATAACTTAAAATTATTACTTATAATTTTTGTAGCAGCATGGTTTTGATGCGGAGATTTTCACTTGGAATTTATTTAAGAAAATAAGTTATAGTTAAGATTTTAATTTCTTGTTCTATATAACTATAGCTTTGATGCCATTCTGTAACACCCTATTTTTACCTTGGCACAGCGGAATAATACTTTTGGGGTATTACTTCATGATATGAAAGCATAGTAACAAAAAAACAACTCAACAGAGTGTTTAAATAAATTTTATTAAATTTTTATAATTTATCATTCAAAATCAGATATTTTCAATAAAACAACTTGTACATACTTTGTACAATCATAGGTTCCCGAGATCTAGAAAATAGGTTTGAATGACAAAAATTCCCAAGTCTATATCTCTTCACGTCATCATTATGCTGCTCCATGTTATCATTTATCAAAACCTAAAATATATGCTTAACTCAACACAAAGGTTGAGTGAATTCATTGATTTAAAAATAATTTGAATACAAGATCCTTTTTTTGAGCTGTGTTATTATTCGCCCGTAAAATCAATTAATCAATGCACTAAGCTTATGATACCGCGACTAGACATATCAGAAACCCACAATTGCCCTTATGAGGATGTCTGCCAAACTATCCTGCTTAGCAAAATAAAGTATGCATGTTTGACCACTGAGGTGCTAGCAAGTGCGACTTGCCTAGACAAGAGATGACAGTCTCCAAATATTACTATTTACAATATTAGCACTCATTTTTAGGAAATGATAAACGGTTCATAATTAAAAAGGGACTTTCAAGGCAGCAGTAAACATAGTGTCAATAATTATTTCTGAGAAGCATACCAAAAACACTTGTATTCCATTTTAGCATATATTCCCCTCATGGGTTTTCAAATCATTTATAAGTAGTATACTTTAGTGAGGCTACAAACTCACCTTAGGTCCAGTAAATCTTGACAGGCTTATTTCACACAGAATAACTTGAGCTAACAAACAAGAACTTGATCTTACACCAACCTGTTTTAACATATTTGGTATAGTATTAAGTCTTTGATTTTGGAGTTTGATATGAGTGAAATCTCATATCAATTATAACAAATCAAACCCTAAAACACAAAGAAAAAAATACCAAGTTTAATGTGAAAAAGCATAATTATGTGTTATTCTTTGTTGTTTGTGACTTTGAAGGTAAAATGATATGATTGGTGCAAACACGGATTTCCAGGCATAATTATCAAGAAAAAGACAAAAGCATGACTCATTTTGACAAGTCTCCAAAGTTCAAGGACCTTTCATGACAATCTTCCAAAGATAAAGGACTTAAAGTGGCAAATCAAGAAAGTCAAAGAGCTTATGATAAAATTCAACCAAAGTCAAAGGGTCAAAGTTGTTTAAACTACAAGTAGAAGGACTGGAGATATCAAGTTATGAAGTTTCTTTGCTCAAAACTATAATCTACCAAAGCTGAGGGGCTGTTTATGCCATTTTGGATACTTAATTGAAGCTCAATCCGTGTGACATACCTTTCAACAAATGAGAGGCCAGTAAGTTATAACCATGGATTGCCAGCTAACTAGATCATTTATGAGGAGAGATAGAAATCTTAACAGTGCGCCCACTCACTTAAAATAGCCAATCATATTTCAATTTATGGATAACAATCCGTGTGCTCTTTAAACACCCAATGCTATCACGTCACGTGGCCAATTCATCACCAGGTAGTGGGTTTAGCTAGAGTTCATTTCATAAGAAGATTGTAACATGAAAAGTCATCGCAAAGGAGTGACGAACACAACCCAACAGCTTAATTAACCTAATATCAAGAGAAGCAAATTCGCCCAAATTGATGAAGAACACTTTACCAGAAATTGACACGTGGAGGACTGCAATTGGAGGGGACATGTCATCACACCTCACCTCAGCTTTACATTTTATCTATAAATACTAGATGATAGCTCATTTATATGTGTGTAGAAAGTGTGTGAAAAACACACACTTAGTCAATTTCTCCCAAATTACTTTGCTTTCAGTTTTTAACAGCTTAGGAGTGATTGACCACCACTCTTAAGTTTGTTATAGTAGTTGTAACAGAATTACCAACTTTCCTCCATTAATAAACCTTACATTTCACTTTTCACTTGATCCTCTTCATTCTACTTTACTATATCTTTTGTTCATATCTTCATTGCTTGGCTTCTGTTATTCATGATTGAATAACATATTTGTGTTGATGTTTGGAGAAGCCATCTTATTCATACATGGTAGTTCATAGACTACTTAACTAGTTCTAGCCATAGTTCAAGTTCAGACATGTGCAGAGTGAATGATGATGTATCATGGTGTTTGATGTTGATTGGTTGATTGATGATAGCTGATAAGGTGGTGTAAAAGATCAAAAGAGAGTTCAGCACTCTTTTCTACACCAAAGGGGGCTTCATTGCTAAAAAGTACTTGATTATGTTTTCAATTCCACTAAACTTTCAAATGCATGCTCAATTCTTATTCTTAGTATAAAATTACCTAAAATTGCATGCTACTTGTTTCTTTATACCTATTTGATCTATTTGAGTAGTGATTGCCTTGTTCAGTTAGCGTTATTTGATTTACATTGCCTTAAGTTATGTTTCAGTTCAAAAGTGGTGTTTGGTTCAGTTAAGGTCTATTGATTCAGCTAGTGGAATTGAGTAGAAATTGTTGGTTTCCACTTAGTAACTAGTCTAATACAATTGTGCAAGTTTTCAAAGTCAATCATAAGGTCAAAAAGGTAAATGACCCTAAAACTCTTTGGGTCAGTTTTTCATGCTTAAACAGCCTACTTTCAAACAATCACTACTTGCTCAATTCGTGGAGTTAAGGCTTGATTTTTGGCTCATTGGAAAGTTGAACATCCATGCTTTCAGAATTGATAAGCTTCTAGGTTTAGTTTCCACTGTAGAATAAGCTAGAGTTCTCTTAAACTCTCTGTGATAAATAATCATATCTGCCAAGACTTATTTCCATTTCCCACTGAATTTCTTTATAAATCTAGAAATTTTATTTCACAAATCAGTTATAAAAGTGATAAAAACATGATTTGGACATGGTCAAACTTTGGTCAACGGGAAGTCAAACTTGGTCAACACAAGCCAGTTTGAGCTTATTTAACTTTCTGGCTTATTTTGTGGATGGTATTTGGATTTTCTTGGACAACTGTCAATATTTTGAGCTTATAATTTTTTTTTGTGAGTTTCAGATCAAGTGCTTATCTAGAAGTGCTTATCTCTTAAACTTGGCTTATTAAAAGTAACTTATTTGAGGTTTAGACAGTTTCAGTTTAATTCCGTGACACTGGCTAGCTAATTTTTCATTCTAAATCTTTTGAAACTTGTTTCATCTTAAATGGTCCACTAGAACTTGAGATACAACTTATCATAGTCATAAGCTCGTTTTTGGTTTTGAAGTTTTAAAAATTGCAAAACAGTGTCTGGATTTAGTAAATTTGCTTGTTTGTTGGAAATTAGTTATAACTTTTTTGGATTTGTTGTTTAGTCCCTGGAATTTGGTAGGTTGGTAATTGTTAGTTACAAGTTTGGTAAAGTTGTTATATTTGGCATCTAGTTTACACATTTTACAATTCAGTCCTTCTACTTTTCAAATTTACATTTTTGCAATTATACTTTTATGAACTTTACATTTTAGCATTTAATCCTTGTTGTGCATTGTTGACTTGTACTTTGTGCTTACTAAGTGGTATGTGCAATTTGTTTTTAGCATAGTATGGATACATAGACGTACCTTTTTGACGGTTTGTGGAAAGTAGAAATAGATTACCAAAATCTTTACAATCAAATACCAAGAACAATTAAGTGACTTGATTGATATTGATTAATCAATTAGTAAAGATACCGAGTGAAAAATGAACCTTGAAAAAGTGAAATATTAAATGGCGCCGCTGCCGGTTCTTTGCGTGGAGATTGACGGTTGATTGAGAGTTACATATTGGATTTTGGGATCCGTTCACTTGTGAACGTTCCTTTTTGCTAAATCAAAAATATAAAAAATTAAAAAAATCAAAAAGATAAACATATAAAAAATAATAAAAAATAATAAAAATCAATTCTTTCCTAAGAATTGAACCAAAAAATAAAAAATAAAAAAGTAATCTTTTTCCTAAAGGGAAAATAGACAAATAAGTTACTAAAGTTTGATTAAATGTTCACATAAGTTACTAAAGTATTTTTGGTTAGAAATTAGTTATTTATGTTTGGTTTACCTGTTATATATGTTACTCTTTTGGTTACAACCTTTTGTTACCGGTAACTAAGTGACGTGTCATATAATATTAATGGGTTAAAACACAAAAATGTTACCAAAGTTCGCCAAAATATTCATCTATGTTACTAAATTTTTTTTTCGTTACAAATATGTTACTAAAGTTAAGGTAACAGGTTAAATAAGTTACCAAGTTACCCTGTATGTTTAACCCTTGGTACTAGGTAAGTGCCGACATGGAATTACTTATTTTTTATTTGTTTGAAGAGCTAATTATCTTTTATTTTTAAATTATGTGTGTCCTAATAACGCATGATGCAAGAAAAATGATCATAGCAAACCATATGCTCTTAAGCTATCTTCAAATTCTTCCATTTTAATTTTTCAGTAAGACATGATGAGCAACTATCTCGATTAGGTTGACGATAAAAGAAGGGTGAGTGTGTGCCAGATGAATGGGTGACGGTGGTTGTAGTGGTGGGTCGGTTACGATGGCCGGAGGTTGTGGTGGCTGGTGAGAGTGACATCAATATTTTTTCGGTGGTAGCGTTTTCTTCTATAGATCCGGTGGTGGTGAGAACTGGTGGTGGTGGCCATTGTGCTGATGAACAAAAATTAAGGAGTCAGCAACATTCTTGTTTGAGGTGAGACCCACAAAGTGTTGACGTGGCCATAACAACAGGTTACCAACAGGTTGCCCACCCTCGGAGTAACCTAATTGTAACTTTTAAAAACTTCAGTAACTCATATAATTAACCCGTATACTTGAGTAATCTTTTTGTAACAAAAAATACGTTAGTAACTTAGGTGCACATTTAAGCAAATTTTAATAACCTATTTGTCTATTTTTCCTTTCCTAAAAGATTACACCAAAAATATATTGTATACATTGTGTTCATACGTTTTTATGTACATATTATATTTTCTTAAAAAATCAAATAAATACAAAATTATTTTCTCTATATTATTATATGTAAATAAGTATACCTAGATACGAACAACCAATCTACCTACTTCCATAAGTATTCGCTTGGCAATACATCGTATTCGGGGGTGTTCCGGTCCCAAATACGTGCATCGATTAAACAAAATAAAGGCAAAAATAGATAAATACTTTCAATAAGCAAGAATTCGAGAAATACGAACTATAAAGTGAATAGAAAGGCGGCTTTGCTATAAAATGAAAGCCTAAGGGAAGGTAGGTACTTAAGAGCTTTGCGCCACCTCATTCATCCCCCTGTTCACTAGTAAGTATTTTGAGAAGGAAGGCTTGTTGAGGGTTTTGCCGCTCAATTAGTATTACATATATATTATACTTTCTTGTGGTTTTCACTATTGAACCTTGAAGGAGATAATCTATTCTCTTTCAAAGTCGACCGAGAGCTCCTCTCTCATTCCTCGTGTTTAGTTGCATGCGCACTCGAGCGCGTGCACACATACCGAGCGGTGTACCTCATCCTCCCAATAGGAAGAATAAGAACAAAGCCGTCCCTCAAGCCGATCACGAGCATCGTGATTTCGACAACTTAAAAGAAGTCATGGATAATCGACCATTGATTGAGATTCTCCAATCCAACGTGGATGGAAACGCGGATGCCATAGTCATTCCCGAGATAGCCGCTAATAATTTTAAACTTAAGACATGTGAGATACAAATGGTTTCTACTATACCTTTCCTAGGGAGACCTATGGATGACCCTCATGACCACATCAAAAGATTCTTGTCCATTTGTAACACTATCAAGTATAATGGGGTACCTCAAGAGGTGGTTAAGTTGTTGTTATTCCCTTTCTCTTTAGAGGTAAATGCTAGGATTTGGCTAGATAAGCAACCCTCTAATAGCATTCTCACTTGGCAGGACTTAAAGAAGAAATTTGTGAACAAGTTCTTTCCACCTTAACGAACCACCAAATTAAGGAATCAAATCATAGGTGTGACAACCGCGGTTTTAAGGTTCGTCACTTAGTTTTATTTTGTGCTAGTTACGTGTCTTTACGTGTTTATGTGCTAATTGGTGTGTATAGATTGTGGTTTGGATATCGTTTCCGGTACGGGGTACCTTGTGAGTGAAACGATGTGTGATGATTTCATGTTCATGAGCTCACATGATAGTGACTATAAAATGAGATGGTGTTATTTAGTGGTTTTCCGTATACGTATATGTATTATAGAAAATTGTATTTTTACGATTTACGGTTTAGAATTTGGAGGTCTCGGATGAGGTAATTAGTCATATGGATATTTTTCGGGATGGTTTTAATTCATTTAGGACTTAAATATAAAGTTTATTTCAAAATTTGAGATTTTTTATAAAAGTGTATATTTTACGTCTTTTACGGTAAAACGCGTAAATTTGACTAGTTTTACGGTTTTGAGGTTTTAGAGGCTTTAGGAGCTGAAATAAATTAAGGAAAATTAAGGTAATATTATTAATACATATATTAATAATAAAAAGAAAAAAACGAATTTTAAGGGGGTTTAAGTCGGTTTGGACGCAAGAAAAGAAAGAAAAAGGAAAAAAAGAGAAAAAGGAAAGTGGGCTATGGGTTGGACTAGGATTCACCCATACCCTATATAAAGTTATACTAAACAAAAAAAATTCATTATTTTTCCTGGAGATAAAAAAAAGTCGTGAGTTTCATAGAGGGTTTTTAGGGTTCTTCATAATTTTGGGGGTTTTCATAAATCAAAGGTAAACCTTCATAACCCTTTTCAATTAAATTGTTTTTATGATTTCTTTAATCATCTTATGATGAATTTAGGTTAGGGTTTAATTTAAAAAAAGTAAATTAAATTTGTATTAATGGTGTTATAATGATTAGAATAATTAGGGCTTGTAATTAAATAAGTTATGGGTAATTAATTAGGTTAATTTAATTAAATCCGTTTTTAAAAACTTGGCAGAATTTTGAGTCAATTGTTTTGATCGTATCGGGAGTTCTACAAACTCTTATTATATGATCCAAGTATCCCTGAAAAGGTAATTGAAGTGGCTTTCCAATGCAAGAAACGGGAACTAAATTGGAGGTAGGGAAGTGGGTCAAAAACCGGTTACAACAGTCGGAGGTCAAAACAGTTTTGAAGTCAGCCTGTTTTCTTTTTATGTTTTGGGTTGTTTGGGGTACTTAGGGTTGCATTGGGACATTCAAACGAACATGAGAGATGGTTTATATATTATAGTAAGTATCTGCATTGGGGCTAAGATGGTGGGTTAGGGTAAGACCCCCTAATCATATCAAACTTTTTGTATGTTTAAAATCAGTAAATCTAGAATGACGAAAGTATATATATATATATATATATATATATATATATATATATATATATATATATATATATATATATATATATATATATATATATATATATATATATATATATATATATATATATATATATATATATATATATATATATATATATATATATATATATATATACCAGGGCCTTAACAGTAGCTTTATGGTTGGGGAAAGTGGGAGGTGTTAGCTAACATATGTAAGGGCATAAATATTCCCTTTATAGAGATCATGGGTGTGTTTAGATGCGTGTTTGGCTTATAGTTTGGAGACCTAAAACTGGGACTGTTTTTGATAAAATGTTAACGGGATGTGTTATGAAGTATAACGAGTTGAGGGCTTTATAGAGGGGTGTAATGAGATGCTTAGAGCATATATATGAGGTATATATATGGGATAAGGTTAGATGTGCATCATAGTTTGATGAGCCATTTTAGTGTTTGGTTCAATGTTTTGATTATGTGTTTTTTGTTGTTAGTTTTTTGCTAGTGCGTGGATGTTTGGGAAGCTCAATCAGGTGAGTTTCATAGTCCCATGTTTACTATTGTTTTTGACTTCCAGATGGGATTGAAGAGACATTGTGTTATGTTATTTATAAATTTAAGCTGTAAATGTTTGGCGTTGGTAATGGACTTATGTGTGCATACTTATATGATTAACTGCTAGATAATTCTTGATTGTTTATGTTTAGACTTGGTACCAAAGGGTTGTTGACAAGGCGGGGCCTTGGGGAGGTACATAGATGTTTGAGCATCTATGGGACCATAGTGTTTGGTAAGGCTGGGAGCCTTGGATTGGGATTTGGTTCATAGGTGTTTGGATGCCTATGGGAGTATGGTGTTTGGTATGGCTGAGAGCCTTTGTTTTGGTTGGATTGGTTAAATCTTGAATGTTAGTTGTTAATGCATATTTGTATCACATTGTCCATAAATTTTTATTGTTGGTTATTATTCACAGCTTATGGTTTGGTTTTGGCGTTGGAGTCTAAACCTATGACTCTCACCAACTTTATGTTGACGTGTTTTAGTGTCTCTTTCAGGTGATATTATGGTTAAGCGTGAGAACTTAAGTGGCTAGGATTTGGAGAGCGTAGGAATGCATTTTAGAAGGAGATACCCGTTCCTTCTTAGTTTCTGTTGTTTGTTTAATAAGTGATACTATTGGCACCTATATGTTTGTTTTGTTTATGTTATTTTTGTCTCGGGTAAGTGGTAGGACTGTTACCTACTTACCTAGACTCCTGCATGGTTAAGATATTGTCATGACATTTGTGTCGCCATTTATGACATTATATTTGCATTTTAGTTTTCTCTATAGAGACACCATTTGTTGTGATGATATTCACACGTCGCGCCCCATATTCCGCCATGGTGGGGTGTTACAGAATGGTATCAGAGACAATGGTTACAGAATGGTATCAGAGACAATGGTTATAGACAATGGTATCAGAGACATAGTTTATATAATTGGGTTTAACCGATTCACGTCATTTATAATTATTAATTCAAGGTTAAATTGAGTTTATGAAGATTTCACATACAACTTTATCTTTCATTAATATAAAACTGTTTTGGTCATAACTTGTTCGTTTTTAGAGCTTTTTGAGTGATTCAAAAGCCAAAAATTATGTTCTCGGAACGTACTTTTCAAATATTCAGAAAGTATGGTCATGGGAGGCCAGTGGACTGGTCAGAATTGTTGTACAAGTGTCAGGTTCAATGTTGAGTTTTGAATAGTAGTTTATTTTTATTTGGGGTGCACGGGATACCTAGTCTTTGGGTTGAGTTTTGAGATCGCCTAGAAGTTTTTTTGTAAATGGTTTGAGTCACATGGATGTGGGGAGGTAAAAAATAAATAATAATAAATAGAAATATATTCTTTTGGAAAGGTCGGTCTTTTGCATGGTTTAAATAATATATCGCGGGGCGTCATATGTTTTGGTTGCCATTGGTTGTTTCTTGGATTATTTTTCGTTGTCATGGGTCATTTTAAATTGATACATGTTCTGGATTTGAGTTTTCCTTTGAGCTCGTGGTTTTTGACTTATTTTAATTGGTGCACGTAAAATGTCGTTAGTTATCCGTGGGTTTGATTCGTTGATCGTATCTGATGGATTCAGGATGTAGTTTTGGTTTTGTATTGTTCGGGAGCGTTGAGGTAGCCATATGAAAGACTTGGTCGCGCATACACGCTTAAGTAGGTGACCATGAGAGAACGGACGGAATACTCTTAGTGGGGAGGAAAGAGGTTCGTAGACGAACTAATGTGGTCATGAGGTCTATTAGGAGTGCCAAGGGAGATGAATAGAGATTTGTGAAATGTATGGATATTGGCATAAGTAACGTGCCATAGAGAGTGTTGGAAGGGGATATTGTTCGTATGGCATGTATGTTTTCTAAAAATTTCTAGAAATTTAGTAGGTTTGCCTATTATTTTGAGATAGAACCATGAATAGAACAAGTAGGAGAAGTGAGAGGAGTTGGAGTTAGTGCCTTTCCAAGGAAATTGTTGATAGAATGATTTCAAGAACAAGAGTTGATGGAAATTTGCAACGGATGCAAGGTAAAATTTGAGTTGCTTAGTAGTAGATTAGATGTGGAAAGCGGTTGAGTGGTCTGATGAGAGGAAGCATTGGTCTTTTAAAATGCGTGTAGAGTTTTGCAAGTAGAACGAGGTAGGAATTTATTCGTATTGCCGCTAAGAGAGGGTGGAAGGAGGACATAGTTAAAACTGCTAAGGATGTTGTATGAACGCTTTGGGTTTATGGTTATGCATTTGGCTTCGCCAAAGCAGTAGCGGTTTTCACGGTGTCAATGAACCAAGTGTGCATGAACGTGTATAAACGAGTTGTTATCGGGAGCATCAGCGACATCTTGATCTACTCAAATCTGAGAAGGAGAGTGAGGCGAATTATGTGTTGGTTTTGGAGTGGAGTTATACGTGAGATTTTCGAGTGTGAGTTTTAGTATTAAGTTTACCATGATGAGTAGTTAGAGATGATGACATATCATGGAACCAGCAAGGGGCGAAGTGAAGAAGGATGAGGAAGCATTTTTGAGGCTGAAGAAGTGGATTGGATAATGAGCCGATCTTGGCATTATCAAAAGGAGTGGATGAATTCGTGAAGCATGACGGTACGTGGAGCAAGGATTTGGACGCGTACGAGGACGAAAAAGAAGGGCGATCGCTTATACGTTGCAGGAACTGAAGATTTGGAAGAACTGGATAGACTTAGTTAGTGGAGCTGGACTGTTATATCTGCCTAGAATGCTAGTGGCATTTGGTGTACGAGATGTGGAGAATGATCTATACGGATCATGAACGTCTCCAACACATATTCAATCATCTTGATTGAACATTTGGCAAAGGTGATGGGTGGAGTTGATTGATGAAAGAAAATTGCAAGGCCAAGTACCATCTGGGAAAGGCAAGCATGGTTGATGAGACATGGAATAAGAAGAATGAAGTGAAGCTGAGACGTACTTGAACTATATGGATGACTTATTAGGGTGGTTTGGATGAAGGATGTAGGTTGCACGAGTTGAGTTGTCTAAAGCAGAGAACGCGTCAACATGTATGTTGCGTGGTTGGACAATCATATGGAGAAAAGGGACGTAGACTATACTTCCTACATAGATAGGAGTAGCTTAGAAAGGGCGATGTAAGGACGAAGTTAGTGAAAGGGATACATAATGGGGTGGGGGAATAAGTGCAACGAGAGTTAGGTGATAGTTGATAGACTGACTAATTCATCTCATATTTCAAGAGGAATGAGAAGCCACGTGGTTAAGAAGTTGGAAGGATTGCGTACGGATGTGATGGAATAGAAGGTTTTGCGTAAAAGTTAGCCTAATATGTATGGAATGCTTTATGAAGGATTATGGCAAGGGAAGAAATGATGGGAAGCATCACATCGTGATGTATGGTAGGAGTTGAGGAAGAAGAAGGAAGTGTGTATAGAAGCGAAGCATGAATGAAATAGGTCGAGATAGGAACCGAAGGTAAAACTTTGGTAGAGCTTAATGAGTAGAATAAAGCACAACGCAGGCTAATACTGTCGTAGTGTGGAAAAGGAAATGGCACTGACCTATACTGATTGTTTGGAAGGCTTAGTATCGATAATCGAATGGATGAGGAGTTATAGTGTGATGTGCCATAGGGACGAAGGGCTTGGTCTAATTGAGTTAACCATCCTTTTGATGGTGTGTATAGATCATAAGTTGATTTGGATTGGAAGAACTAATGGATATGTGAAAGACCGTCGTTTGTCACTTTGTAAGGAAATTGGAATTTTTAAGTAGTTTGGGGTACGGACTGAAGGGAGTTGATGAACAGGATTGGATATGAGTATATCCAGCTAACTGGGAAAAGGATAGGCAAGTGAGATATTTATACAACCTTAGGAGTTACACTGAGGGCATGAGTGATTGATTTAGAAGGAGTTAGGAAACTCATTAGCGATGGCTGAGTTTTCATATAATGATGATTATCATACTAGAAGTCGATAAATGCCATTTGAGGCACTATATGAAAGGATAGGGTGAGTTGTCCCCATTGTGGATTAGAATTGGTAAAAGAGGCTATTAATGTGGTAATGGTGTTTGTGGATAGGATGAGAGCAACAAGGGATGCTATGTAGAGAAGGAGGAAACCACAAGAGTTAGTGACAAAGTTGTGTATGAAGTCTCACCCACAGTAACAGGTGGTATGTTTTGGTAAAATGGAAGAGTTGATGTAGAGTTTTGTAGGTCCATTTATGATCTTTGGAAAGATCGGACCAGTAGCTTATGAGCATATAATTACCTGGGGGAAATGAGTAGTATATATGATACATTTCATGTAGTAAGATTGGTAAATGTTGTTTGAGAATGCATATTTGCATGTCCTGTTATTCGGGATTTGTGCTAATAAGAGTCTTTGTTTTATCAAAGAGTTATTTGTGAGATTTATTGACTGTGAGGTCAAGGGTTTGGCAATGAATTTAAATATTGTTGGTTGGTATATGTGGTAATTTGAGACTTCAACTAAAGTCCACGTGGAAATGAGAGGAGTTCATTTAGAACAAGTATCCTCATGTGATTTGTTGTTTGTGTGTTTGATCCTAAGGAGTAAATCTCGGGACGAGATTTCTATTAGGAGGGAGTGATGTGACAACCGCGGTTTTGAGGTTCGTCACTTAGTTTTATTTTGTGCTAGTTACATGTCTTTACGTGTTTATGTGCTAATTGGTGTGTATAGATTGGGTAAAGGGGATATTCCCCGGTAAAATATATTACGCCAAAAAACATTGAAGTACAAACGGATGTAGGAGAGTCCTAACACCACGGCCCGTTACATAGGCACCAGCAAACACAAAACAAAATGTGTAACAAACAAAACCCCACATAAGAAGACACCCCCTCTTATGAACTAACAAAATCAAGAATTACTTCCTAACTCGATGATGGAGCTGAATATCACGTAAAGCTTGAATTTCTCCAGGTAAATCACGTATCTGATCCGCATAATCGTCATATTCATCATAATCCTCCATTTCAAGTGAATTACCACCCCCGATCGATGACATATACGCATTAAATTCATCTTGAGATGCAAACACCTCATCCTCATCGGAGTCACTAACATTACTGAGATCAAGATGTCCAAATGACAATTTAGGTTTACTAGACGAAGCTACATCAGCCCCTTCGTTTACATTGTTACCATTGTTCACCTCATGTACATTTGAAACATCACTAGTCACCGTCGTATCGTGGTGACTAGTATCAACCATATCAGCCCCATTAGCCGCATCTAAAACCTTATCCTCTTCACTAAGTTTAGCAAACGAGTTTTTTAATTCCATTCCATTGATATTGTCCTTAACATATTTCGGTTTAGAATTAGTAGTGGAATTTGTTGACTTAGGTTTAGAAACAGCTCTATAGAACCAATTTGTTTTAGGTTTAGGAAGTCGAATACCATCAATAGGACGTGATTGATTAACCGTAGGCTTGCTGGTCTTCTTCCTCATAACCTGAACAAAGCCCTCCTCGTCGGCCGATGTATGCTTAGGTTCACATTTCCTCTTTGGACATTGCTTATCATCATGATCAAACGTCTTGCACACATTACACCTAGGAGGCTGCCATTCGTATTCAACCTCAAGCGTTTCCATTGAGTGTCCCGAGCCATCACTAAATGGAATAGCTACTACTAAATTTTTAAGTAACGGTACTTCAGCCGATACCTCAACAAGCGCTCTTGCATAATCACGAGTACCCCACGGGTTAAGACACATGTCACTTGTGTATGTATCTAACATAATAGGGCGTCCTAGCTCAGTCGTGATCAAGCTAAGACCAATTTCTGAATAGGCTACAATAGGTACCTCATGAATTTTCACCCACACCGGTACAGCTTTGATTTCCTCTTTGTGAAGCCGTGAGTTTGGACTCCAAACATTCAGAAATAATGGAACTGAACGGATCAGCCACGGACCTCCTTCAAGTACTTTATTCATACCCTCATTAAATAGTAAATTAATGTTGTATTAATGGTGTGTATAGATTGTGGTTTGGATATCGTTTCCGGTACGGGGTTCCTTGTAAGTGAAATGATGTGTGATGATTTCATGTTCATGAGCTCACATGATAGTGACTATGAAATGAGATGGTGTTATTTAGTGGTTTTACGTATACGTATATGTATTATAGAAAATCGTATTTTTACGATTTACGGTTTAGCATTTGGAGGTCTCGGATGAGGTAATTAGTCATATGAATATTTTTCGGGATGGTTTTAAGTCATTTAGGACTTAAATATAAAGTTTATTTCAAAATTTGAGATTTTTTATAAAAGTGTATATTTTACGTCTTTTACGGTAAAACGCGTAAATTTGACTAGTTTTACGGTTTTGAGGTTTTGGAGGCTTTAGGAGCTGAAATAAATTAAGGAAAATTAAGGTAATATTATTAATACATATATTAATAATAAAAATAAAAAAAAAACTAATTTTAAGGGGGTTTAAGTTGGTTTGGACGAAAGGAAAGAAAGAAAAAGGAAAAAAAAGAGAAAAAGGAAAGTGGGCTATGGGTTGGACTAGGATTCACCCATACCTTATATAAAGTTATACTAAACAAAAAAAAATTCATTATTTTTCCTGGAGATAAAAAAATGTCGTGGGTTTCATAGAGAGTTTTTAGGGTTCTTCATAATTTTGGGGGTTTTCATAAATCAAAGGTAAACCTTCATAACCCTTTTCAATTAAATTATTTTTATGATTTCTTTAATCATCTTATGATGGATTTAGGTTACGGTTTAATTTAAAAATAGTAAATTAATGTTGTATTAATGGTGTTATAATGATTAGTATAATTAGGGCTTGTAATTAAATAAGTTATGGGTAATTAATTAGGTTAATTTAATTAAACCCGTTTTTTAAAACTGGGCATAATTTTGAGCCAATTGTTTTGATCGTATCAGGAGTTCTACAAACTCTTATTTTACGATCCAAGTAACCCTGAAAAGGTAATTGAAGTGGATTTCCAATGCAAGAAACTAGAACTAAATTAGAGGTCGGGAAGTGGGTCAAAAACAGGTTACAACAGTCAGAGGTCAAAACAGTTTTGAAGTCATCCTGTTTTCTTTTTAAGTTTTGGGTTGTTTGGGGTACTTAGGGTTGCATTGGGACATTCAATCGAACATGAGAGATGGTTTATATATTATAGTAAGTATCTGCATTGGGGCTAAGATGGTGGGTTAGGGTAAGACCCCCTAATCATAACAAACGTTTTGTATGTTTAAAATCAGTAAATCTGGAATGACGAAAGTATATATATATATATATATATATATATATATATATATATATATATATATATATATATATATATATATATATATATATATCAGGGCCTTAACAGTAGCTTTAAGGTTGGGTCAAGTGGGAGGTGTTAGCTAACGTATGTAAGGGCATAAATATTCCCTTTACAGAGATCATGGATGTGTTTAGGTGGGTGTTTGGCTTATAGTTTGGAGACCTAAAACTGGGACTGTTTTTTGATAAAATGTTAACGGGATGTGTTATGAAGTATAACGAGTTAAGGGCTTTATAGAGGGGTGTAATGAGATGCTTAGAGCATATATATGAGGTATATATATGGGAGAAGGTTATATGTCCATCATAGGTTGATGAGCCATTTTAGTGTTTGGTTCAATGTTTTGATTATGTGTTTTTGGTTGTTAGCTTTTTGCTAGTGCGCGGATGTTTGGGAAGCTCATTCAGGTGAGTTTCATAGTCCCATGTTTACTATTGTTTTTGACTTCCAGATGGGATGGAAGAGACATTGTGTTATGTTATTTATAAATTTAAGCTGTGAATGTTTGACGTTGGTAATGGACTTATGTGTGCATACTTATGTGATTAACTGCTAGATAATTCTTGATTGTTTATGTTTAGACTTGGTACCCAGGGGTTGTTGATAAGGCGGGGCCTTGGGGAGGTACATAGATGTGTGAGCATCTATGGGAGCATACTGTTTGGTAAGGCTGGGAGCCTTGGATTGGGATTTGGTTCATAGGTGTTTGGATGCCTATGGGAGTATGGTGTTTGGTATGGCTGGGAGCCTTGGTTTTGGTTGGATTGGTTAAATCTTGAATGTTAGTTGTTAATGCATATTTGTATCACATTGTCCATAAATTTTAATTGTTGGTTATTATTCACAGCTTATGGTTTGGTTTTGGCGTTGGAGTCTAAACCTATGACTATCACCAACTATATGTTGACGTGTTTTAGTGTCTCTTTCAGGTGATATTATGGTTAAGCGTGAGAAATTAAGTGGCTAGCATTTGGAGAGCGTAGGAATGCATTTTAGAAGGAGATCCCCATTCCTTCTTAGTTTCTGTTGTTTGTTTAATAAGTGATACTGTTGGCACCTATATGTTTGTTTTGTTTATGTTATTGTTGTCTTGGGTAAGTGGTAGGACTGTTACCTACTTACCTAGACTCCTGCATGGTTGAGATATTGTCTTGACATTTGTGTCGCCATTTATGACATTATATTTGCATTTTAGTTTTGTCTATAGAGACACCATTTGTTGTGATGATATCCATACGTTGCGCCCCATATTCCGCAATGGTGGGGTGTTACAATAGGCTTTCAACAAGATAGAGATCAAACCTTTAGTGAGGCTTGGGATGAATTCAAAGAGTTGTTAAGAAGTTGCCCTAACCACGGTTTTGACCAAGTCCACCAAATCAACACTTTCTACAATGGTTTGAGACCACGCCATCAAGATTCCCTTAACTAGGCCGCGGGTGGAAACATTCTTGCTAAGTCTATCCAAGAGGAAATGGATATCATTGAGACAAAATCCATGGTCCAAAGCAATAGAGATAGAGATGAGGTGGTACATGTGGTCCGAGAGGGTACTACCCAATCAATTGATAAGGCTTTATATCCAAAGGTTGATAAACTTAGTGATATGGTTCAAAAACTTTGTGAATTTAAATTGAGAAACTCTTCTACCAACAATGTTAAGTTCAAAATTATCAAGGAGAATGTTATGCTTATAATGATGATGGAAGGTCACATTTCAAACCAAACATCAATCCTAATCTCCTTTCTTACAAATCCAATAATTACCTTGCTCCACCGGGTTTTCCTCCCCAACAACCCACCCAAACCCAAGCAAAGAATCCACAAATGCTAAATTGAAACCAAGGGCCAAGAGGAAATTATCAAGGGAATAAAAACAATAGAGGGCCACATAACTTTCAAGGGCAAAACCAAGGGAACAACTTTCATGGCAATAACCAAGGGTTTTACAATCCACCTCCACCTTTCCAAAACCAAGGATTTCAAGGGAATGGGCCAAATGATTTTAACACTATTGAGCTTCTTCATAAGATGAATCAAGATAATGAGAGGAGGTTTCAAGCCAATGAGAGAATATTGAGGGATATGCAAGAGGAGACAAATAAGAAGTTTATGTTGCTCTTAAACCAAAGACCTCAAGGTGCTTTACCGTCAAATACCCAAACCAATCCTAGGGCTAATGTTAATGCCATCACTACAAGGAGTGGGAAAAACACCGTGGGACCTTCCATTCCTCCGCCATCAAAGGGGGAACAAGGATCGAAGGTAATAATGAGTACTCCTACTAACCCTTCGGTGATTCCTCCCACAGTCCCTCCTTGTGACATTCCACCATTAACCGACCCTACACCTTCTAAGCCTACAGTTGAAGAAACCCAAGAGAAGAGTCCTTCACCACCCACTAATCAACCTTCACCCAAACCCAATCAACCAAACCCTTTTAGGTTGAGGAAAGAGAAGTTAAAGAATAAAGATGACATACAAGTGTCCAACTTCTTGAGGATGTTCAACCAATTGAATATCAACATATCTTTTGCAGAAGCTTTAGCTTATATGCCTAAGTTTGCCAAGATGTTTAAGGACCTTCTCTCAAACAAAGAAAAAAAGGTTGATATGCCTAACACTTCATTGAACAAGAATTGTTCCGCGGTGTTGTCGAAGACTTTACCTATTAAACTTGGTGATCCGGGCCGTTTCTTAATTCCATGTAATTTCCCAGGGGTAGAGAATTGTATGACACTAGCGTACCTTGGTTCTAGCATAAATTTAATGCATTTGTCGGTTTGGAAAAAATCTCCCTTCACGAGCTTACACCCACTAGAATCACACTTGAATTAGCAAACCGTTCAATTGCTTATCCGGTGGGGATAGCGGAAGATGTTTTGTAGGAGTTGACAAGTTCACCTTTCCTACAGATTTTGTAGTTGTGGACTATGATATGGATCCTAGAGTTCCCTTATTGTAGGAAGACTTTTCTTAAGGATCGGTCACACTCTTATTGATGTTGCGGAAGGGGAACTCATTATGAGGGTAGAGGATGAGAAAGTTGTGTTTAAGATGGGAAAAGTCACTAAGAAATCTCAAGGTTGTGAAACCGTTAACATTGTGGATGTTCTTGATGAAGTTTGTGATAAACACTTTCATGATGCTTGCAAGAGTAGTAATGAGGACATTCAACATGTTGAGACCGTAGCTTATATTGCTCCTTCCTTGAATCCTTTTGGATCAAGTGATTTTCTTCTACAAGAATTTGATGCAAGTTTAGGAGATGTGGATTTACCATATGACGATTCTCCCACCGATTAGGAAGAAGATATTTGTACCATTGAGAAAATTCTCAATGAAGACCATACTTCTCCACATACTCCTAAGGAAGTTACCTATGATGATCCATCATTAGTCAAACCTTCTATTGAGAGTCCACCTACTTTAGAGCTTAAGGATTACCATCACACCTTGAGTATGCTTTCTTAGAGGGAGAGGATAAGCTACCCGTTATCATTGCTAAACACTTGAAAGAAGATGAGAAAAAGAAGCTTATAGAAGTTCTTAAAAAGCACAAAAAGGCTATTGCTTGGAAAATATCCGACATAAGGGGGATTGATCCTAACTTTTGTACTCATAAGATCCTTATGGAGGATGATTATAAACCCGCCATTCAAAAACAAAGACAGTTAACCCAAAAATCCCTGAAGTCATCAAAAAGGAAGTTATCAAACTCCTTGATGCAGGTATGATTTACCCAATTTCCGACTCACCATGGGTTAGCCCGGTACATTGTGTGCCTAAAATGGGTGGAATCATCGTTGTTCCAAATGAAAATAATGAGTTGATTCCCACAAGACTTGTCACTGGTTGGAGAGTTTGTATAGATTATCGAAAGCTTAATGATGCCACTAGGAAAGACCATTTTCCCTTACCTTTCATGGACCAAATGCTACAGTGTTTAGCGGGAAATGAATACTATTCCTTTCTTGATGGATTCTCGGGTTATTTCCAAATACCCATTGATCCAAAAGATAAAGAAAAGACCACATTCACTTGTCCCTATGGCACATTTGTTTACAAGAGAATGCATTTTGACTTGTGAAATGCTCCTGGGACATTTCAAAGGTGTATGATGGCAATCTTTCATGATATGAAGAGCACACCACGGAAGTGTTTATGGATGATTTCTCGATGTTTGGAGATTCATTCACTTCTTTTCTCTCCCATTTAGAACGTATGCTTAAAAGGTGTGAAGAAACTCGCCTTGTTCTAAATTGGGAGAAGTGCCATTTCATGGTTAAAGAAGGAATAGTTTTGGGACATAAGATTTCTAACAAAGGCCTAGAAGCGGATCGTGCTTAAGTCGATGTTATTACCATACTTCCCCCACCAACTACTGTGAAAGGAGTTAGGAGCTTTTTGGGACATGCGGGTTTCTATAGACGTTTCATACAAGATTTTTATAAGATAGCTAGACCCATGACCCACCTCTTAGAAAAAGAGGCTCCTTTCATATCCACACAAGAGTGTTTAGAATCTTTTGAGATCCTTAAGGAAAAATTAACCAAGGCTCCAGTTTTGGTTTCTCCAAGTTAGTATTTGCATTTTAAGATCTTGTGTGATGCTAGTGATTATGTCGTGGGGGCCGTTTTGGGACAAAGGATAAATAAACACTTTCAACCTATACCCTATGCTAGTAAGACAATGACGGGTGCTCTGTATTACACTACCACAAAAAAAGAATTATTTGCCATTGTGTATGCTTTTGAGAAATTTCTCCCCTATCTTGTTCTTTTGAAGATCATAGTGTATACGGACCATTTCGTCCTTAAATACCTTATGACAAAGCAAGATGCTAAGCGTAGATTGTTAAGATGGGTTTTGTTACTCCAAGAGTTTTCTATAAATATTCGTGATAATACGGGAGTCGAGAATTTAGCCACGGATCATTTGAGTAGACTTGAGCATCCTTTTCAAGGATAATTTCCTCATAAGGAAACAAATGAAACCTCTCCACTTGAGGAACTCATGTCTATCTGTTCACAAGAGGATGTCACCCTTTGGTTTGCGGATATTGCAAACTATCTTTTAGGGGATGTGCTAATTAATGGTCTTACTTCCCAACAAAAGAAGAAGTTTCTCAAAGAATCTAAATACTAATTTTGGGATGACCCTTACCTCTTTAGGCATTGTGCGGATCAAATCATAAGACGATGTGTAGATGGGCCCTAATCTTTTGAGATCTTAGAGGCTTGCCATAAAGGACCCACGGGGGGCCATTTTGGGCCTAACTATACGGCTAAGAAAGTGTTTGATTCGGGTTACTATTGGCCTTCAATCTACAAGGATGACCAAGAGATGGTGAAATATTGTGATGTATGCCAAAGACAAGGAATAATTAATCAACGTGATGAGATGCCACAAAATTTCATACAAGAATGTGAGATATTTGATGTGTGGGGTATTGATTTTATGGGACCTTTTCCATATTCTATGGGAAATAAGTACATACTCGTAGCGGTGGATTATGTTTCAAAGTGGGTAGAGGCTAAGGCCTTTCCTACTAATGATGCTCGATTTGTAGTGAAATTCTTGAAGCATTTATTTGCTAGATTTGGTGTACCTCGTGCCATTATTAGTCATCGCGGGACTCATTTTTGTAATGATCAATTCACGAGAGTCATGAAGAAATATGATGTTAACCATAGACTTTCTACCGCGTATCATCCACAAACCAATGGGCAAACCGAGGTCAAAAATCGTGGTTTGAAAAGAATTTTGTAACGTACGGTAGGAGAGCATCGAGCTTCTTGGTCGGATAAACATGATGATGCATTGTGGGCTTTCCGAACCGCATTTAAGACACCTATAGGTTGCACACCTTATCGTCTTGTATATGGAAAAGCATGCCACCTTCCTTTTAAGTTAGAACAAAAGGCTTCATGGGCTTTAAAATGGGCTAGCTTTGATCTTAACCAAGTCGGTTTACATAGGAAATACCAACTCAATGAGATGAATGAGCTTAGAACCGATGCTTTTGAGAATTTATTGCTATACAAGGAAAAGACTAAGCAATTTCATGATGCAATGATTAAGAACCGTGAGTTCAAAGTTGGAGAGTCGGTTTTACTCTATAACTCACAGTTAAAACTTTTTGCAGGAAAGCTTAAGTCACGATGGACCGATCCATTCACTATACCTCAAGTGTTTCCATATAGGACCATTGAGTTTTCTCAACCAAATGGCCCAAATTTCAAAGTGAATGGTCATCGTGTGAAGCATTATTTTGGGGAGGAGATTTCCGTTGAAATGGTCCAAGAGACCCCTATTTTCCTCATGAATTAATTCATTGTGGGAAGAGTCGAGCTAGAGACTCCTTAAATCAAGTTTGAATAACTAGGTTAGATCATCTAGAATAGAGTGTGGTATGTTAGGATTAATAAAAGGGTAATATAGACGATATGAAGTGTAGGGAGGTGCCTATATTTTGTCCTTTTGGTGTTTGTAGGGTTTCTCTCTCTAATTTCATGCTTGGAGCTTATGGAGGAGGCCCTCGTATCTGGTTCACTTTGATACTTTTGTGATTCAAAATTAACTCTTAATACTTTCTAACATGAATTCACTTTAGTAGACCTTTCCTTAGCTCGAGATAAACAAAGTACGCAATGTCTTAAGTGTAGGGGAGTTTACACTACAATACTCTTAAACATTGAGGACAATGTTTATCTTTAGTGTAGGGGGTCTTCTATCGAAGTGACATTACCTAGACCATTGCCTTGCCTTCATGATAATTGGGAAAATTATTTTTTCAAACATTTTTCAAATTTTTGATCTACTGTCGCCACAAAAATATTGCATTCATATTTTTGCATATCATTTTCATTTGCATAAACGTTACATTTTCTTTTATTTTTACTTCTTCATAAATATATAAATGAAAAAGAAAAAAAAATATAGTAATTGACATAGATTAACAAATTTAGACTTCTTTGACATATTAGGCCCGACATGAATATTTTGACTTAGCTTGAGTTTGCTTATTCAAGCTTACTCTAGCTAGTATCCTTAACCATGTAAACCTTTATTGGTTTATTAGGTTAAGCATCCACGAGTCTCATTATTTGATATTTTACATTGTGGAGAACGAGAAATGATAGAGTTTGAAGTAAGTGTAAAGGGCTAGATAAACCTCATATTAATTTCTTGTGGCTTTTATATCCCCTTTCGTAACCTTTACTTTATTGTCAATGCATGTATATATTGTTAATAAATAATCAAGAATGGTTTCAATCGGTTTTTAGTCTCTTATGCATTTTGACTAATCATTCGTGGTTGGTATAAGTACGTCTTAAGATTCTAAGTTAGAACGTTTTATGTGCACTAGATTTATGTCATGCTTAATACTTAGCGAGTGTTTTTCTTTTAATTATTTTTCTATTCTTTGTGAGGAATCAAGAAAAATAAGAGCGGCTTATAAAAAAATGAGTGGCTAAAAAAAAGAGAAAAAGAAAAAAAATAATTATACAAGACTCCCAAGAAGGGCAGTGTGGTGTTAATTACAATAGCTATTAAATTCCAGTATTACTCTCACAAGGGTTGCGGGGATTTAGTAGTTTATCCAATCCAATATTACCTTGACGGGTTGTGGGATTGAAGATCCAAGGTCTCAAAAAAGGTGGCAGATATAAATTATTACGTGAGTTTTATTTTTCATTTATTAGCGAGTGAGTAACTACTTATTAATGCATGACATAAGTTTCTTACACATAAGGCAAATGTCTTATTATTTTGGGTCGGACTTATATCAATTGTGGGAGGTTTTTCAAGTAATGGATAAGATGGTTACTTAAGATTAAAACCGTGCTTCCTTATTTTAAGATTTTACATTTCTTATATTTCACGCTTTAAATAAAGACAAATTTTCTCAAAATCAATTTGATCAAATAAAATTAGATAGAGGAAAAATAGGTGGGGGTATAATGGTAACACAATTAATTTGTATGAATAAGTCGATGCACTTTCACTTATGAATAACAATGATCTCGTTTTTAAGCTTGGTATGGGGAAAGTGAGACTTGAGGATGATAAGTATTCATGTTACCAAATCCCTAATCAAAGTCAATGATTTCTTTATGAGTTATTTCTATCAAAACTATTTCAAGAAAATACAAAAATATATAAATAGAATTGTTTTCCTTGCATTACATTTTAAAAATCAAAATCATGCATCATATAATGTAGCATAGTGTAGAAGCAATTCATCTTGGCCAAGGTGAATTAATTATGAGAAAAATGTAATTTAGAGCTTTGAAATATTGCATTGCATGAGGCCATGGAAATGATGAAGTGTAGGGGATTTGATATGAGTGAAATCTCATATCAATTATAACAAAACTGTAACACCCCCAAATATTCATACTATAGTTCAACGGAAGAGTCGTTGGTGTTACGGGATATCACATTACTCAAATCATAGACAACGCTTAAAAATCGCGTCGTTTAATAATAAAGCATTTTCCATTCACGAATACCAAATTACATAGGTCCTCAGATCATAATATATCATACAAATATACAAAACATTTGAATGGAAATTTTTATTTAAATGCGGGCCATAAATTCTTGTCGTCTTCCCGAGAATTACCTTCAAGTACCTAAGATAAAACATGTTAAAAAGTCAGCGAAACGCCGAGTTAATTCATAGAGTTTAATAAAAACCATTAATATATCACCGGTATATAATTATTACCGAAAATCATTTTGTACAAATCTTTGTCGTAGGCTATAAAATAGGCCAAAGACATTTTGTACGAATCTTTGTCAAAAAACATAATATAGGCTCTTGCCTTCAAAATCATTATACGAACCATTATCGTAAAAACATCATACAATACGTTTTATAACATTGTATAGAATTCAATAAAAACCGTTATATGAAAATGGTTATTGTTGGGAATAAATTAAGGCCAGATCACTTGAACGCTGACAAGAACAACTCAAGCGTTGACAAGAGCAAAGTGAGCGCTGACAGCTTAAGCGTTGACAAGTTAAAGTCAAGCGTTGACACATTGAAGACAAGCACTGATGGAAGATATAAGCTACACGTTTATTACGTTCTAGAATACTTCTAGTAAGGATAGAAACGACAATGTATTTTCTATGTTTATCTTTACCTAGAATAGTTGATACGTAGCTTATTGTACAAGGCTTCTTAGTCTATAAAAGAAGGCCTTTAGGTTAATGTTTAGAATCAAGTTTTATATAAGTTTTCATTCGTAAACATCTTTCATTGTAAGCAAGTTCGACATTCATAATCAAAGTGAAAGTTTTGTTTACATCTTGTGTTCTTGTTTAAGTATTAAATTCCGCATAATACTTAGATTCACAAAGTATACAACAAAGGTTTCTCTACGTGTTATACTTGATCTAATCTCGTATACACAAAGCTAATCGATCTAAGTTTGGGATCAACAAGTGGTATCAGAGCTTGTTGAGGAACTTTTGATCTTTGAAGAACACCAGAACGATATACGAACACCAAAACCCTAATTTTCTCAAAACCCTAAAAACATCATGTCTGAAGCGATAAATTCCTCCTCCTCATCCTTACCAAACATCAAGATTCCCATGCTTGATGCAACCAACTTTGACTTACGGAGGTTCAACTTTGAACAATATCTGGGGATCTTTGACTACACACTCTGGGACATTATTGAATATGGAAACTCATTCAATAAGGCTCAAAAGATTCAGGATGCCATTACGGCAAGATCAGCTGTTGAAGGATGTCCTGATGAAGATAAGAAAGAAAAACCTGGAGATGGTAGAGCTGTAAGTGCTGAAGATATTGCATAGAAAAGGGCTGACATGAAAGCCCTAAATATTCTGAAAGTCTCTTTGGGACAAGAAAATCAGCACAAATATAGAAGCTATGAATCTGCTAAGGATCTTTGGGAAGCAATTGAAGTTGCATATGGTGGTAATGCAGAAACTAAGGAAGAAAAGAAAAAGCAATTTCTGCATGATTATGCTGTCTTCAAAGCTCAGCCCAATGAGAAACTCAGTAGTGTGAGAAGCAGATTGCTTGACATCACAAGCAAGTTGTCCCTCATGGGGACACAAGTTGGTGATATTGACACCAATGCTACTTTTCTGAAAAGTCTTGGTGAGACATGGAAGATTGAGGCAAGATCTATTCTTGCCAATAATACTTACAAGAGCTCTTCGTTTGATGACATCTACAACAAACTAAGACTGTTGGAAGATGAAACTCTTTCAGCACATGGAAGCAAAGCTAGCACCAGCAACATGGCCTTCTTCTCTCATAGTGAAGGTCAATTCAATCAGAAGGACTCTTTTATGCATCCAGTTACTGGATCATCATTTGTCAGCGCTGGAACAAGTCCTGTCAACGTCTCCTTTTCAGACGCTGACACATTAATGAATGACTCCCCAAGAGTTAAACCTACTGGTTTGGATTTGGATACTATTTGTGCTTACATTGCTTCTTTGCCCAATGGTTCAGTGATTACATATGAGGACCTTGAGCAGATAAGTGATGAACACTTGGAAGAGATGGACATCAAGTGGAATATGGCTCTTGCTAGTATAAGAGCAAATAGGTGGAATAGAAGGTTCAAGAAGAAGATGACCTTCAATGCTAAAGACACTGCTGGATTTGATAAATCCAAAGTTGAGTGCTACAACTGTCATCGCATGGGGCACTTCATGAGGGAATGCAGATCTCCTAGAAGATCTGATGCTGGTAAACCCTCAAGTCAGGTCGTTAAAGCTCAAGACTCCAAAGCCATGGTTGCAGTTCAAGGAATTGATGGTACTGGATGGGATTGGAGCTATCTGGCTAAGGATGCTGAAGAGGACAAAGCTTTGATTGCTGATATTGAAGAAGAAGAGCATGTTGAATATGCTCTCATGGCACACTCCTCCTCTTCATCTGATAATGAGGTATATGATGATGCTTTTTGTAGCAAAGGTTGTAGGTTAAACACTGACAGACTTAACAAAGAAGTGTTAAAACTAAAAGAGGATATGAGCACTGAAAGGTGTAAATTATCCAATTACCAACTAGCTCTTACTGAAACTGAGAAAACCGTTTCTGAATACAAGAAAATGGAATTTGATTTAAAAGATAAGATAAATATCTTAAAACATGAGCTAGAGGGTAGTATGGATATTAGAAATATCATGTCAAAAGTCAATAAAGACCTATAGGCTAAGTTAGATGAGGCCATTAAGAATAAAGATAATGTTGACCTCAAGATTCAAAGATTTGATAGAGCCACCCAAGCCCTAGGAGACTGTGTAGCTAAACAAAGAGATCCTAAGGATATGACTGGGCTTGGGATGAATGAGAATGATTACTCTCTGGTTCCACCACCAGCTGGTGACTTCTATGGTGTCCTTAGAAAGGATTTATCTTGGACTGGTATACCAGAATGCCAAGAAGAGGAATTCATTCCTCCACCAAGAGTTGTCACCCCAGTAGAAGAGTATCAACAAAAACTGACTGACCTAAATGAGTGGAAGAAAGCTAACCCTACCTTATTTGTTAAGGGAGGTTTGCTATGTGAAAGTCCCAATGAATCTCCACCCATTAAGGTTACTCACCCAGTTACTGGTGAAGCTGTTGACCTAGGCTCCAACACTGTTAGAAGACCTACCATTAAATATGCAGAGATGTATAGAAATAATAGGTCACCCAAGAGCCAAGTTAACAATCATGGAACAGGTTTCTTTGCTTCTAGACCTAAGAATGTGTCTAAGAAAGCCTGTTATACTTGTGGTAGCTTTTCACATTTGGCATACAAGTGTGTCAACGCTCCAAAAAGCCAGCGCTGACAGGAACAATTTCAGCGCTGATAGAAAGAAAGTCAACGTTGTTAGGAAGTCAAACGTTGTCAGACCCAGACCTTATGTGCAGCAAAGTCCACAAGTGATTAGACCAGCCCCATTCTTTTCTAGAAGGTCTAACACTCATGGACAAAGACCTTTTCAAAAGACAAATACCTGGTCAAATAGGCAATGGGTTCTTGTAGCAAACCCTAGGTTCAACGCAGACAAAGGTAATTTCAGCGTTGACAGGACAAAATCCAACGCTGACAGAAACGTGTCCAGACCTAAGTATTTTCAGCCACAAGGTAAGGGGTCTAAAGCTTCTTCAAGCTTAACATGGAGACCCAAGAAAGAGCAAAACCCTAATAATAATGGAATTTCAATGACTTGCAACAGGTTTAGTTACATTTCAAAAGTCATTACAAAACCAATTGGGGTTAACTGGGTTTTTCATCCTAAAAGGGATGAAAATGGGGTTGTTATGAGAACTAAGTCTGTTCTTATTGAACAACCAGATGAATCCAAGTCTTCTGAGACTTGGGTTCCCAAAGAAAACTAATTTGTTTTCTTTATGTGCAGGGCATTCAGAGACAGATCAATGATTATGGATATTGGGATAGTGGATGCTCAAGGCACATGACAGGAAAGGAAGACTATCTGACGAACTTCACTCCTATTCAAGATGGTGATAAGGTATACTTTGGAGGGGGCTACGGCACCATCACAGGCAAAGGAACCCTTCTCACCAATAATCTACGTTTTGAGAACGTCTTCCTGGTAAAAGAACTGGATTATAATCTGTTTAGTGTATCACAAGTGTGTGATAACAAAAATAAGGTTCTTTTCACTGATACTGAGTGTTTGGTGTTAAGCAAGGATTTTAAGATCCCTGATGAGAAGTATATTGAGTATAGAACACCTAGGCATAAGGACATATACAATGTGAATTTAAATGGGATTAAAGTGAATGCACATATGTCTTGTTTTTATGCTAAGGCCTCAATAGATGAATGTAATTTGTGGCACAGGAGACTAGGGCACATAAACTTTAAAAATATAAATAGACTTGTGAGGCTTGGTTTAGTTGATGGTTTGCCTGAGAAGGCCTTCCACAATGACCACTCTTGTGTTGCATGTCTTAAAGGCAAGCAGCACAAGGTCTCATTCAAGTCCAAGCAGGTGCATACTAGTTCCAGACCTCTTCATATGCTTCACATGGACCTTTTTGGTCCAACTAATATAGAAAGTTTGAATGGCAAGTCATATTGTTTTGTTGTCACTGATGACTTTTCTAGGTTTACTTGGACATTCTTTCTAGCTATGAAGAGTGACACAGCTGATGTTCTTATTGAATTTATCACTCAAATTGAGAAGAGGTCTGGCTATGAGGTTAAGATGCTTAGGAGTGATAATGGTGGAGAGTTTAGGAACAAGAAGCTAGATGATTTTTGTGCCAGGAAGGGAATTACTAGGCAATTTAGTATTGCTAGAACCCCACAACAAAATGGGGTTGCTGAAAGGAAAAATAGAACCCTAATTGAAGCAGCCAGAACAATGTTGGCTGATGCTCACTTTCCCATAGCCTTTTGGGCTGAGGCTGTTAATACAACATGCTATGTGCAAAATAGAGCATTGGTTAACAAAATTCAGAACAAAACACCTTATGAGTTACTTTGGGGAAGAAAACCAAATATTGGTTTTCTCAGACCTTTTGGATGTCATGTAGTAGTCTTAGACACTAGTGATGCCTTAGGGAAATTTAGTGCAAAAGGTGATGAAGGTTACTTCATGGGGTATTCAGTGCAGAGCAAGGGTTATAGGGTTTATCTTAAGGAGGACAAACGTATTGTTGAAAGAGTACATGTTAGGTTCTTAGAGAATAAACCTAGTGATCCTGAAAGTGGTCCTAATTGGTTGTTTGATTTGGAACCCTTATCTAGAACTTTAAATTATATGCCTGTCACTAATCCAGACATTATGAAGGTAACTACAAATGTTATGGAGGAACAAGTTGTTCATGTTTCAGGTACACAGGTTGATGAAAGGGTTGGATCACAAGCAGAAAAGGCATCTCCTACATTTGAATATGTTACTATTCCCATTTGGACTGATGCTTTTGCTGCTGCTGCTGGTGCTGGACAAGATAATGGTGGTTTCCAAATACCACCAAATACAAACATACATGGTTCTTCAGGCGCTGACAAAGGAAAATCCAGCGCTGACAAGACCAATTCAGACGTTGACAACAACATTTCAGGCGCTGTCAGCCCTGACGCTGACAACCAAGATTCAAACGTTGACAACACTTATGGGCATCTTTTCTCTTCCAGTTTTGAACAAGGTGGACCTTCCAATGTCCATGAAGAGATTCCTGTTACTCAAAGAGAGTCTGATGAAGAAGATATTGGCAACATGGAGCGTGAAGTTGAGGACACTAGACTTTTTGAAGGAGGAGTTCTCACTTCCACAATGAAGAATCACCCCCCATCTCAGATCATTGGTGATGTTATGACTCCAGTTCAGACAAGAAGATCCCATCAAAGTCTTGGTGGATTTATTGCCAATATACACAAGAAGGTTGATACCCCTCTTGTGCAAGCATGTTTGTTTGCATGTTTTCTGTCACAAGAAGAACCCAAGAAGATATTTGATGCTCTCAAAGAACCAAGTTGGGTGGAAGCAATGCAGGATGAGCTTCACCAATTTGCTATTCAGGATGTTTGGGAGCTGGTTGATTGTCCTAGATATGTCAGACCAATAGGGACAAGATGGGTTCTCAGGAACAAAAGAGATGAAAGAGGTATTGTGGTCAGAAACAAGGCAAGGTTAGTGGCTCAAGGTTATACACAAGAGGAGGGGATAGACTATGAAGAAGTCTTTGCACCAGTTGCAAGGATTGAAGCTATTAGGATTTTTCTAGCCTATGCATCTTGCATGGGCTTCACAGTCTATCAAATGGATGTAAAGAGTGCATTCTTGTATGGCACCATAGTTGAGGAAGTTTATGTCATGCAACCTCCTGGTTTTGAGGATCCTGAGCATCCAGATAAAGTGTATAGAGTCAAAAAGGCTATGTATGGCCTTCATCAAGCCCCTAGAGCATGGTATGGTACTTTGTCTACATATTTAGTGGACAATGGATTCAAGAGGGGCACCATAGATCAGACACTATTTACAAAGAAGAAAGGCAAAGATGTGTTGCTTGTGCAGGTCTATGTTGATGATATCATTTTTGGGTCTACTGATCCAAAGATGAGTGAGGATTTCTCCAAGCTCATGACAGACAAATTCAAGATGAGTGCTATGGGGGAGATGAACTTCTTTCTTGGTTTACAAGTTCAGCAGAAAGAAGATGGTATCTTCATCTCCCAGGACAAATATGTTGCTGAAATCTTGAAGAAGTTTGTCTTTTCTCCACATGAAAAGAGGGCTACTACTCCTATGGATAGAGAACACCCTTGGGGAAAGATTGGAGATGGGAAAGATGTTGATGTCAGGCATTATAGATCCATGATTGGATCCTTGATGTATCTTACTGCTTCCAGACCTGATATCATGTTTGCTGTGTGTGCATGTGCACGCCATCAAGTGACTCCCAAAGAATGTCACCTTTATGCTGTAAAGAGGATCTTTAGGTACCTAAGATGTTTCCCTAATCTTGGTTTGTGGTACCCAAAGGATTCACCATTGGAGCTGATTGCATATTCAGATAGTGATTATGGTGGTGACAAGTTTGATAGGAAATCCACAACTGGTGGATGTCAATTTCTTGGGAGCAGATTAATATCTTGGCAATGCAAGAAACAAACAGTGGTGGCTAACTCTACAACTGAAGCAGAATATGTGGCTGCAGCAGCATGTTGTGGTCAAGTGTTGTGGATTCAGAACCAGCTGTTGGATTATGGGTATAACTTCATGCATACTAAGATATTTGTTGACAATAATAGTACTTTATGCATCATTAAGAATCCTGTGCATCATTCTAAAACTAAACACATAAAAATTAGACACCATTTTATAAGAGATTGCTTTGAGAAAGGTTTAATACAACCAGATAGGGTTGACACTGAGGAAAATGTGTCAGATTTATTAACTAAACCTTTTGATACTGGAAGATTTCAGTACTTGGTAACAAGTATTGGAATGGTTAATCTCACTTAATATGTGTTTTGGATTCTTTTTGTAAAAGTATGTACAGGATGATGCATTACTATTATTGGTCTTATTGATAATTTAGATTTTCTACTATATTTCCTAACACTGACAAAGGTTGTTTGAACACTGATAAGTGTTTTTGCAACGTTGTCAGCAATATAATTGTCTAACGCTGACAAAGCTTCTTTCAACGCTGTTATGTGTTATCGGGGCGTTGTCAGCAACAATGTTAGTTTTGTGGTTTTCAATCTAAATGTGCAGATGGTGTTAGCAGTATACCATAGGATACAGAGTTGCTTATGGATCAAAGGAGAAGCATTTGGACAAGTTTTTATTTATGGATGATGGTTGGAATGTTTCATTCCTATCTTGACATAAATTTTTTATGTTCATGCATGTGTTTAGCAAACTCTTTGTATCTTTGTTTAAGGGGAGGTTTTAGGAACCTTTAGGATTTTTGGGTATCCATATGATACTCTTATCACAATTCTAGATTGTGTCCACAGGTGAGTATGGGTTAGTTTTACTAAACCATGAGGCACTGTAGCATGCATAGTATATCAACTTTACATGCTGCCAAGACATTTTTGGCCTAGAATTGGTTGTGGTCTGTTGGGAGACTTGGGAATGATTTTGATATGGGATTTACCTAGGAGTAACAAGGATTTTATGAGGTAACTTGGTTGTTAAGAATTTTGGTTAGCAAGGGACACTAGAGGACTGTTATGTCTATCTTGCTTATGCAAGTGTGCATAACTGGACAGTGCTTGCCGCCCTATGATTATTATCAGCTTTTGGTTATCTTCTCTAGGATAAATTACTTGTTAAGGTCATTTTTCACTTTTTAAAACAATTTTATTTTTGGACGCTGACAAGATTTTTCCAAGCGTTGTTGTGACCAAATTGGACGCTGACATGGCTTTAGGCGAACGTTGACAAGATTATAGCCGTTGGGCGTTGATGGGTTATATTTGACCGTTGATACTCAATGGGACCTACCCAGTTGTTACTTTTTGACATATTTTCAAGCCGTAATTTTAGGAGTTGTTACTTTCATTAAATGCATGAGATAACTTATAACTTTTTCAATATTTTCATGATTAGTTTTTGAAAATCTTTGTCTATTTTTGGGCCAATCACATGCATTGTTTATCTCCTATAAATTTGGCTCCTATTTTTAAACAGGGTATCTATAATTCTTGTCTAACACTTTTCTCTTATCAACCTTCATCTTCTACACTTCAAATTAACAGCTTTCATCAATGGCACCAAGATTTAACTCAGCAGAATTGGATTTGGGGTTCAAGTCTCAACACAACATGATTGCTTATCTTGTTGCTGATAATACTTTGTTCCCTCAATATACACAAATGGTGGCGTATTTGAACGCATCCCCATTAAGGTATGCTCTTTCTCATGCACCACTCATTCCAGTCACACACATTAAACAGTTTTGGAACACTGTTAGTTCCTCAACAGTTAATGGAGTGACCACATTAACTTCTATTATTCATGGGAGATCTTGGGTGGTTACTGAGGCCTTGGTACGCCAGGCCTTGCATCTTGATGATGCTGATGGTATAACCATTCTTCCCATAACTGAAATAGAACAAGGGCCTAGGGCTTTGGCATACCCTATTCCTGATGAAGGTACTCTTAATAAGTACCATAAGCAGGAATTTCCCCCAGCCTGGAAGTACCTCATTCACATTCTCCTTCAATGTTTGAGTCCCAAATGTACTGCACACAATGAGATCAATAGATCCATTGCAACTGCTATTGTGTGTATTGCAACAGGGCGAAAATATAACTATTCCAAAATGATTTTTGAAGGGATGTGTAAAAACAAGGGGACAAAAATGACTTTAGCTTATCCCCGTTTTCTGCAAATGATTTTTGATGATCAAAGATATTGTTCAAGGGATCACAATGATTTTTATAAAATCCTGAACAAAAGAAAGCTATTTTTACCAAGATGAATTCACCACCTCATAGAGACTTACCTTTGACCCCAGCCATGCTTGTTGTTATTGCAGCAGCACAACCCCAACCAGACCCCCAACCTTATATTGACCCACAACCACAACTTGAACCTATCCCTGAACCTTTACCCTCACCTGAACAAATGCAAATAGACCAAGAACCCTTTGACGCTGACACATCTAATGTGGGCGTTGATGTGCCTATTTCCAACGCTGACACCCAACCATCACAATCCCAAACACCCCTTAACCAACCCACATCTACCCATTCTTCCACACCATCTTCCACACCACCTGCATATAGGTTGATCAAACGCCAAAGGACTGCTGGAGAGTTCTCCTCTGGTGGTCCTAGCCATGAAGCAGAGAGAACCACCACCACAAGTGTGGCTGGTGACCTGGATGAGGCTGGGACTATTGGTTCTGGCTTAGAAGCTGGCCAAGGCAGTCCCATCATAATTAAGTCCTCATCCATGCCCAATGAACTTGACTTGGGAGGTCAAATCCCCACTTCAGATGAGGGCAGACTGGAACCAATGACTCTTTTGGAATTGACGGCTGTCTGCATTAGCTTGCAAAAGAAAAATGCAGACTTAGTACAAATTGTCAGCTCACAAGGCCTTGAACTCAAGCAATTGAGGGAGAGGATTGTTGTTTTGGAGAGTGATCATGCTAGGAGAGGTATGGAGGAGTCTTCCAAAGGGGAGGAAGATCAAAGAAATCTGAGTGATAAGAGCAGTCAAGATGGTCAATCATTGGATGTTGCTGAAGCACTTACTACTTTGAAGGAACAAACAGGTTTTGATACGTCCTTAATCTCTCCAACCAATCTAAATTTGTCATTTACAGCTATGTTGAGAGAGGTTACACAAGGCGCTGAGGGAAAATATTTGAGCGTTGACAAGACAAATTTGGACGCTGATAGAAGTATTTTGGGCGCTGATAGAGGAAATTTGGGCGTTGACAGATCTGCATATGGAGGTGATGTATTCCAGTCATCATCTATCATCAAGGATGTTCCTACTCAGGTATTACCATCTACCTTACCAACCATTGCACCATCAGATAAGGGTAAGGGTAAGTTGGTAGAAGAAATTGTTCCAAAGAATGCAGCCCAGGTTGAATTTGATAGAAGGTTGGCTGAGCAAATGATGGAGCAAGGTTAAAAGGAAAAGTCACCATTTGTTGTGACTTCTGAAGATGAAAGTGATGGAGCTAGCTCAGACTCAAGTGTGATGATTATTGAACCAGAAAGGCTTGAGTATGGTGATGAGCTTGCTAGGGAAAAGTTGAGAGATTTAAAGTTGCAGATTGATTTTGATATGCCAGAGGTGGTTCAGATGTACAATTCTTGGGAAGAAAGCTGTATGGATAATCCAGACTTGACCATTTCAGATTAGATATGGGGTTTGGAAATTCTTCTTAGAGTTCAGAAGGATTGTAAGGTGATTTTGAAGCACAAGGCAAGCAACATTCTCTCTGAGTTGAAAAGGGATAGAAGGAAGCTCTACTTTATGTTGCTCAGATGTCATGGAGTTGGATGGACACATCAGAAGCTGAAGGCTTTGACATTTGATGAGTTGGAACATAGGGCTTATCCTATTTGGGTGAAAGTGCAGGAAGAAAACACTTTCAGACTTCTTTCAGATGAAAGAAAGGAGCAACTTGCAGAAGAGATGGAAATCAAGAAAGCTATGATAGTTCCCAGGCCAGTGAAGAAGGGATTTATACTTGAGTTTCCAAAAGATATGAATCAACTATATCCAAGTGAAGCAGTTATTAGAAAGAGCCTCAAGCTCTCCCCATTAGAAGCTTCAGATATGGTGCATGTGTTACCACTAGATTCCAGGAATCCAATTGTGAGTTATGACGAGGATGAATGTGGATTCTGGAAGATTGGAAGATATGGCAAGGAGGTACACACTTTTACCACTCTCATATCTTTATTTGCAAGTTGTGATAGAGAAGACTTGGTGGACCTTTGGAGGTTGTTGGAAACCAAGTATGAGGCTGAAGCACCAACTTCAACTAATGGAATAAAACTTTGGACCACATTCAAAAGAATGTGTGGGACAAATGAGGAAGATCCTGAAATATGGAAGGATCTTGAAGATGACCTCAGTGGTCTTCAATGGAGGTTATATTCAGCTGCTGGTGTATACCATTTGAGTTCTACAAAGTTTGCTGAGTATTTACTTGTAGATGCTCAGTATTTCATATCCAAGGCTGTTTTGGAAAAGATGAAGGACACCCAGTTGGAGATAGATTATACAAGTGACGTGGCAAAGAATTTGATCAGATTTATTTATTACCAATACGATAAGGTTTGTCAGACTCCTCCAAGTTCTTAATGATTATTCAGAAACTTGATCATAAGAGTGGATATCAAGTTTAGGGGAGGATTGTTGGGAATAAATTAAGGCCAGATCACTTGAACGCTGACAAGAACAACTCAAGCGTTGACAAGAGCAAAGTGAGCGCTGACAGCTTAAGCGTTGACAAGTTAAAGTCAAGCGTTGACACATTGAAGACAAGCACTGATGGAAGATATAAGCTACACGTTTATTACGTTCTAGAATACTTCTAGTAAGGATAGAAACGAGAATGTATTTTCTATGTTTATCTTTACCTAGAATAGTTGATACGTAGCTTATTGTACAAGGCTTCTTAGTCTATAAAAGAAGGCCTTTAGGTTAATGTTTAGAATCAAGTTTTATATAAGTTTTCATTCGTAAACATCTTTCATTGTAAGCAAGTTCGACATTCATAATCAAAGTGAAAGTTTTGTTTACATCTTGTGTTCTTGTTTAAGTATTAAATTCCGCATAATACTTAGATTCACAAAGTATACAACAAAGGTTTATCTACGTGTTATACTTGATCTAATCTCGTATACACAAAGCTAATCGATCTAAGTTTGGGATCAACAGTTATTTAAAACCAAAACACGAACATAATATCAGTAATAAGACCCCGTATTTCTAGTCAGGCAATATATTATAATTCGAATCGTATATCAGTATTTTCATTATTGGATTATTATAAGCCGCATGACATTGCTACCTTACTATAACAAACAACGGGTAGCTAACCCGTAATTCCTTTGCCCATCTAAAACAGCGTGTCGTCACAATAATCACGCTTATATAAATCTTCTCATACATAAATTCGCTTACCACTTAAGGTGGCACGACGGGGATCAACCGTCACAGCGCGAACTGGGGTGATCTTCCCCAAATAGTACTATTATATGCATAAGTGTCTACCAAATCCCGGTAGTTCACAATTCATGCTAATGGGACTTTTAGCGACATAACATAACTAATAATAATCCATTTCATTTCATTCATAGGGTCATATATTCATTTGGGTCCATATCAAGAATCATACAATCGGGACAGCTAGTGTCCTATTTTTATCAAAACTAACATGTTATCTCCCTCGCGGGTTTATAAAACATTTCATAAAACATTTAAAAGAGTGCGAGGCTATGAACTCACGTTGATTGGGAAAGGCGGGTTATCGGCGATTTGGATATACGGTACGTGCTTCAATCACGGGAACCTAGACAAATAATACTCGGTCTTAGACTCTTGTCCAATGACTTTATAAAAATAATGAATATGTATATAAGATGATATCATAAGTATGATGATGATCAAGTGGGTTTTATCTCTTCATACAACATTATATTTGTTATGTGTTAGTCAATTTAGACTAGTTATACTAGTTTCAAATCAATTACATATTAAGGTCCAATAAGCCCATTAAAACTTCAATTCATTATATTAGCCCATTTATAATTTTTAATACCAGGCCTATACTCACATGTTGGGCCCAAGTGGGTTAAGACCGTGAGTAGGTCCATTAGTGTTAAGCCAAACTAGTTGGGCTAATAGTCCAATAAGGCTACTTTGGCCCATTAAGGTCCATAAGTTATAAAGCTCGGGTTTATCAGTTTTTACTTGTCAAATGTGTTTACTCATCAGTGTATTAGTTATAAAAATGTTACATTAGAGGGGTCCGACCGTCTAAGTTTTATTTGGTTAAAACGTTAATCTTTCGGTTTTAGCCGAAAAGACGTAAAACTTATATATTGTTTTATGACTTTAGAAAACATTTGAGTTTGTACTTTTATAAAATGCCAAGTCTATTTATTTTAGTATATAACTCATTTTATAATACTTATTATTAGTTATTGGGTTTTATGTATTTATTTTATAATAATATTACTTGAGTGCTCTTATTATATTATATAGTTTTATTTACAAATCTGATTAGTAAAGTCCATTCTACCATTTTTGCCATATCTTGAGTTCTACAAGGAGATTGAAGCTCAAATTTGAGCAGCACAAACTACATGATATGTGCTACAAATAACTCCTAGCTACTGCTCAATCATCCTCTAAGTATTCCTAATAATTCGTCTAAAACAGACTGTACAGATTTGTACCTCAATAGTATTTTGATCATATCTTACCCATTTTAATGATTCCATTGAGTGGCAAACTCACCACATATGTTAAAATCATATATCTAACTGTATATTTAATAATCCAAGCCATTTTACCAAGTGATCATATTGATACTTACTGTTTTATACAGCCTATGAATCTAACCAAGATTTTAACATCTTTACTTATTGATTTTAGCCTTTTTGATCAAATCTATTAACACAAAATCCCCACATAATATTTTGATCATCATTCATCATCATATACATATACATTTATAAAGAAAATACATGATTACTTTTACAAAATAACAAGATGATAGGAAGAAACAATCTCTATACCACCAAAGTGATGAAAAGGTTGAGATTTTAGATGAACAAGGCTTGGTTCTTGTCACGAAATCTTTAATCTTGGCAAATGAACTTTTGAGTTCTTTAAATGGATGAACACCTTCATGGAAATAAGCCCTAAACCTACTTGGAAACTCCTTTTCACATGTTAAGATCACCTCTAATCTTCATCTTTTCAACTAGGATTCAACACATGTGGATTTTAGATGGTGTTTATGGTTAAAATTTATGATAAAGATGGTGATTTAGGGTGAATGTTGGACGTTCAAGGAGAGGAGGGAGAGAGCTTTGGTGAAGTTTTTCTAGTTTTGCATGAGTGTGTGAGAAATGGTTAATGGTTTTTGAGTTTTTAGTGGTTTTTGGTGTGGTTTAGTCAAAGTGGTGAGACATGTGTCTCATGAACACTCAAAACTTTGACAAAAAAGGTGGTGGTGGGACAAGTGTCCCACTTGTCTCATCTCCACTAATTTATGGGTATTCCTCGATTCTAGTTTCCTCGATTTGCGTGCCCTCGGTTCGATTTACGAAAAATGTTTTTATAAAATATGAAACTACGGCATAAAACGTGAAAGTCCCTTAATATGACAATTGTTGATAAACTATAACTCTTGTAACCACGAAACACAATGAAATACTTTTCAAACGCGTAATGCTTTATTAAGTATTATAAACAAAGTATTACAAAGTGCTATGAATACACTCGTTGAATGACAACAAGAAATGAACCCTAGAACAAGTAAACTAGATTCGAGACTCAAGTTTACAAGGGAACCAATGAGACGCTGGTAGACAACTGAGGGCTCAGCGGTTCCAAGGTGAGAAAGAACTTAGATAAATTATCCAAGCACAAGGGTTGATTTACTTCTCCTTTCTCACTCCTATTTATAGTGTACGAGGTTGCTTCCTTAGTGGGAGTAGTTGATACGTGTCACCTTCTGAATGGAAGAGTACAACGTATTAAATGCATGTCCAAATCGAGACATACCTTTAGACAACTATAGGTGAACAGTTCTGCCAACTGTTCACTTTTTGTCCCACTAGGTCGTACTAGGATTTATCTTGAATCTCTTGTTTTGTCCCGCTCAAAACACTTGGTAGATTCTCCCGCCCAAACTATAAAGGATTGGACAAGCTTTGCTTGTCCCAGACTTCTAGGGTTCTTAAGTGATCTCTAAGTGTTGTCAACTCAGAGATCCTTGAACACCAGTACATTCCTTCAACATCCCAGCTATCCATAATCTCTGGTGAGTATGACTTCAGATTGTCTTCGACTTATCTGACGTTGTCTTTGACTTGAATGTTCCTGGTGTGCCAGCTGAGGCTTTGCCTTCCACTGGTCTAGTCTTTGTCGCTGGTCCTCTCAGCGATCAGTAAACACTTAGTCTAATTTAAACAAATCTAGACTGGGCCATAGTTAAAACTTTCATTGGCCCAACAATCTCCCCCTATTTGTTTATAAACTATACTAAGTCTAAAATTATTGTAAGTGAGTACACAGCTTCTTCTTACAGATAATTTAACAAACATACCTCAGAGTTTTATTTAAACATAAAGAACCTAGTCTATTACAAGAACACCCAGTGGTGTAAACATAAAGAAAAGTAAAAAGGTTCTTCAGCGATCAAGACCTTGATCATAGATTCCCTGGGCTTCAACTTTGTCACTTCTAGAGTTGATGACTAGCTCGACTTCAAACTCAAAATCCTCATCCAATTTTCAATTCCTTAGGATGCCCTGTTTGATTCTGATGAGCTAGATGGTTGATGCCAGATGTAGTTCATTCATCCGCTGAAAGCAATATTCACAATTACCATTCATGAAGACCATACCTGTCTCCGGTTCTGAGTATACTTGCCCCTACTGGTTTAGTGATCTCTTTGGGCAGTACCAAGTTTCTGTGCATCCCATCTACAACAATGTTCTCAATGACCAACTTCTCCACCAGAGGCCCCATTTGGGTTTTTCTTTTCCTTTGTCCTTGAGAAGGTTGTTGTTGTGAGAGTTGAGGAGGCAGAGATACCTTCAGCTTCTTTGTCGTGTCTCTTACCCAATTCAGCTTTGCTTAAATGTTTTTCATTATTTGGGCAGCACCAGGCCCAGTCATCTTTTGGGCAAGAGATAACATTTCTAACCATTCAGAGAGGCCTAATTCTCTGAGTTTAAAGTCAATGAAGTCTTTGTAGTTGGTTAGTTGGTTTTCTTTGTAAAGGGTCATCACCACTCTTTTGTCTTTGTCAGTGTAACATGCATACTTGGTGATTTGACCGGGTTCAGCTCTCTAGTTCACAATCCTTTCATATTCCTTTTGAAGGTTGCTCCTTTTAACCTCCAGTTCTTTGAGCTTAACCAGCTGAGCTTCCTTTACAACAGGAGAGAGTTTGTTCAGAGCTTCTTTGCTCTTAAGTTCAGCTGCTCTTATGTTTGCAAGCCTTTGGTGTTCCAAAATTTGAGCCTTTGCCTGCTCTGGGGTAAGTGGTGGTTCATCAGCGCTCTTGAATTTGTTCAGGTCAGAGTGTTTGGAGAGTTTAGCTATGGATCCGCCTTCTTCTTGGAGGGAGTGCAGGGTTATTTCCGGTTGTTCAATGGCAATTCCTTTTCCCTTGTCCTTTATTGCTTCAGTGATTGGGTTGAAGGACCTGAGAGGTTTTGGTGTTGGAATCCCTGTTAAAGGTGTTGGTTGTTTAAGTGATTGCTCCCCCTTAGGTGGAGCAGTGTCTGCTTCTTCTTCATAGGTGGAGGTTGCTGAATTCTTCCCCTCAGGCATAACGCCGATAGTAGCTGTGCCTGATCCAGGCTTGAGGAACTTAACAAATTCTTGATGAAAAAATAAGCAGATTTCTTTAAGTTCCTCATGTAACAACTCTTGATGAAGTTTTCTTGAAGGCTCAGACGCCTTGGCAATAGCTGCAACATTTGCTTTGACAGCTGATGTGAAGACAGATGGTATGTATTGCTGGAGACTCTGGTCTAGAACAGCTGGGAGGTGAGCTTGCATGGCATTTCCCAGTAGTTGCGGAAGCAATGCAGTTAAAGAGGACTCAACATATAAAGTTAGTGAAGTCTCTAGTGTGGTGGTGAGTTCCTCAGCAGCATGGGTGAGTGTTTGCAATTCAGAGAGGATGACATCATTTGTGACTTTGGGCTTGGTTTTACTAATGTCACCCCTCTTAACCCAGAGAACCTCAACGGCGAGTTCCTGAACATCTTTCATTCGAGGAACATGGACAGGCTTGAGGTTTTTTAAGTGTTCTAAGTGTTGCTTCGCCCCTAATTCCATGACATTTGGTAAGGTTGGGAAGGGAACTGGGGTTGGTGTACAGAGCCTCTGGTCCAATAGCTACTTAGCAGCCAGTTCTTGCACATTGGGCATTGATGGGAAGGAGATGGGTTTTAACTCTAATGTAACTTGGTCATCATCAGCATCCATATCAGCATAATCTGAAATGGTCAAGTCCTCTTCAATAATGAAGACCTCATCCTCTGGCATGGAATCAATGTCTGACATGTCATCGAGATCTATGTGGGGGGCTTCAACATTTTCATCACCATCAATGGAATAGGCATCATCATTCTGCTGTTCTTCATGAAGATTATGAGCCTGTTATGATATTTGTTAGTAACCAATTGTGAAAAAATATGAAGTTATAGATCGCCATTCGCTGCCCCTAGGAAAGCTGGGTGTTATTATCCAGCCCCCCTAAGGATTTCTCCTTGGGACTCTTTTAAGTGTGAAACAGTTATGTTGAAGGGTCGCCATTCGCTGCCCCTAGGATAGATGGGTGTGATTATCCAGCTCCCCCATAAGGATTACTCCTTGGGACTCTTTTGATTTGTGAAAATTATGTGGTGAATGGTCGCCGTTCGCTGCCCCTAGGATAGATGGGTGTGATTATCCAGCTCCCCTGAAGGATTGCTCCTTGGGACTCTTTTAATTATGAATTCATGGAAGTTAAAGGTCGCAATTTATCGCTGCCCCTAGAAAGACTGAGGGTGATTATTCAGTCCCCTCAAAAGAATAAATTCTTTGGGACTCTTTTAGTGGTGACATATTTTAAGGTAATGGTCGCCTTTTATCGCTGCCCCTAGGAAGACTGAGGGTGATTATTCAGTCCCCCCAAAAGAATAAATCTTTGGGACTCTTTTCAAATGAGGGGACCCAGAGACTACGTGAAGAGTAGAGACTCTAGGTCGGGAGCTATAGCATGCTCAAGTTGTTATGGCCAAGAGCACAGTCCAGAGGGTGAAGGATCATCGGGGTGCGTTATGAGCACAAATGAATCATATCCTTGTCTAAGACAGAGTGTATAGATAATCCTAAGAGTTCTAGGTGCTGACACAGACACTCTATGGGTTGAGGCAAACCCTAAGACTTCATCACTCTCTCCTACAGAATGCTGAGAGTGATTGTATGTGAACCTCCAAGAGAATAAAATGGCAAACTAATACCTGAGAGATATCAGCGTTGAGAAGGTTCTTAGTCGTCTCTGATGACTGGGTGACGCTAGACTCAGGTTGTTTGTCAGCGGTGGGCTCTTCAACCACATCCTCCAGAGAAGGGGATGGGTTCTTCTTAGTCTTCTTGGTCTTGGAAGGATTAACAGAAGGGGTTTCAGAGGAAAGGGGGATGTCTTTCCTCTTCTTCTTCTTTTCCTTGGGCACCTTGGGCTGAGAAGAAGACTGCACAGAGGTCTTTAACAGAGACTTGTCAGTTAGTCTTTCAGCATTCACCTCATTGTGAGGGATCAAGGGCTCTCCATCAGCAACCAGTAGCCCAACGACCAGCATCATGTGCCTGCTGAGAGGCACTTCATCTTCCAAAGGAGCCTTTAGTGAAGCAGCAGTGATGTGATAAGGAGAGAAGGAGAGAAGGAGAGAAGTTCATCATTTGTGTAGCCTTCACCCAGCATATATTCTAAGAGAAGAGAGAGATATCTAGTTTAGCAGATGGTGTCTAGTCTGTTCTTCTTCCTTTTGTTTTCTAGCTTAGCAATGAGGTCAGAGTAAAGTATGTGAGCGATCCCTATATCTTGCCCCCAGATTAAGCTTTAAGCAATTGCTTGCTGGAATCCATTAAGTTGATCATGAGACCCCTGGTTTGAGGTCGAAGCCTGATCCATAAGGATACCAAAGACCCAATGTGGGAGATCCTTTTAGGTACCTGAAAATTCTTTTTACAGCTACAAGGTGGGATTCCTTGGGGTTAGCTTGGTACCTAGCACAGAGACATGTGGCAAATTGTATGTCTGGTCTGCTTGTTGTGAGGTACATCAGTGACCTAATCATGCCTCTATATAAGGTCTCATTAACAGAGACCCCTGAGTCATCAGCTCCCAAGTTGTTGGGAGGAAGCATGGGGCATTTCACTGATGCACAATCAGACAGATCATACTTCTTGAGCAAATCCATAGCATATTTTTCTTGACAAATGGAAATTCCTTTTGAATTTTGTTTAATTAGAAAACCCAAGAAAAAAGTTAATTCCCCCATCATGCTCATTTCATATTTTTTGGTCATTAGTTTGGCAAACTGTTTGCTCAATGTAATATTGGTTGAACCAAAAATTATATCATCCACATAAATCTGTACTAAAATGACATCACCCTTGGACCTATAAGTGAACAGGGTTTTATCAATGGTACCTCTGACAAATTTATTTTCAAGTAGGAATTTTGATAGGGTTTCATACCAGGCTCTAGGGGCTTGTTTCAGCCCATAGAGTGCTTTGTGAAGTCTGCAGACGTGATCAGGATACTCACTGCTTTCAAACCCTGGGGGTTGATAGACATATACTTCCTCTGCAAGCTTCCCATTTAGGAAAGCACTCTTCACATCCATCTGGTATACCATAAACCCCATATAAGCTGCAAAAGCTAAGAAGATTCTGATAGCTTCCAATCTGGCTACTGGTGCAAATGTTTCATCATAGTCAATCCCCTCAGATTGATTATATCCCAGCACCACAAGCCTAGCCTTGTTTTTGACAATCATGCCAGCTTCATCCCTCTTGTTTCTTTAGACCCATTTAGTTCCAACCACTTGCTTCCCAGCTGGAGCCTTTACCAGAGTCCACACCTTGTTCCTCTTGATCTGATTCAACTCATCTTGCATGGCAACAACCCACCCTTCATCTAGAAGCACATCAGCCACATTCTTAGGTTCATCCTCAGAGAGAAAATCAGCGAAAAGGCATTCATTCGCTGAGGCGGTTTCCAGAGATCTCAATTTAACTCTGGTGGTGACTCCCTCAGAAGGTTCACCAAGAATATTCACCAGAAGAATATCATGGTTCCTACTCCATTTGGATTGAGGAGCAGGAGTCTCTGTGGGTTTAGGAGTCACAGCAGGTTCAGTGAGTACTGAGGGATCTTCACATATTATTTCTTCACCCATAATCTCTTCTTCAAGAAGAGAGATTGGTTCGATGAGATCAGTTGGGTGGAGTGACTGGTTCAACATTTTCAACCTCTGGGGTGATGTCAGAGATTGAATAAGGATCAAAGGCATGAACATAAGGGAAGTCCTTGTGACAGCCCTTATATGATTCCTTGGGATTTGAGAAATCATCCTCTGGATATGATTTAACTTCATTGAAGTCAATGTCACATTCTTCTGAGTTGGTGTGGTTGATGACAACATCTGCTTCATTGAAGGTGACATAGATAGATTCTTCTAGTTCTTGTCTGCGGATGTTGAATACTCTATAAGCTCTGGAGGTGGGAGAGTAGCCAACTAAGAATCCATCATCAGACTTTTCATCAAAATTTCCCAGGTGATCTTTGTAGTTGTGAATGAAAACAGGGCAACCAAAGACATGGAAGTAGCTTACATCAGGGGCTCTCTTCCTATACACTTCATAAGAGGTCTTTCCGTGTCTCTTCACTATAATGGATCTGTTTTGTGTATGACAGGTTGTGTTCACAGCTTCACCCCAAAATTGTTTAGGAAGTCTTGATTTGCTGAGCATAGTTCTAGCAGCCTCTATGAGGGTTCTGTTTCTTCTTTCAGTGACACCATTTGTTCAGGGGGTGCCTGGGTTAGAAAAGTTTTTTGATATTCCCTTTTCATCACAAAAGGCTCCCATGGCATGATTCTTGAATTCGGTTCCATTGTCACTTCTGATAGCCTTAACTCTGCAGTCATTGAGATTCTCTATTTCTCTGATGAAGGACATTATTCTTTCAGAAGCATCACTCTTTCTTTTGAGAAAGAATACCTATGTGAATCTGGAGAATTCATCTACGATGACTAGTGTATATTTGTTGTGATTAAGGGATTGAGGTTTTACTGGTCCAAATAAGTCCATGTGAAGAAGATGGAAGCACTTATTTATGGAGAATGATTGTTTTGTCTTGAATGAGGCTCTGTGGTGCTTCCCTTTCTCGCAGGCTGAGCAAGGTCTGTCTTTTGTGAAGGTCAGAGAGGGAAGCCCAACTACTAAATCATTCTTGGCCAGTTTGTTAATGTTTTTGAAGTTGATATGGGAGAGTCTCTTATGCCATAGCCACTTTTCACTATCAGATGCTTTGGCATAGAGACAAGTGTTTGTCCCTTCTGGACAAGATGTCATGTCGATGACATACACATCTGTTCTCCTGGGTGCAATTAGAACAACATCATCATTTTGACTGAAGATTGTTCCTTGGGTCTTAGTGAACAGAACTTTGAAGCCAACATCGCAGAGTTGACTAATGTTGATTAAGTTGTGCTTCAGTCCATTGACTTAAGCGACCCTTGTGAAGGTTATTCCATTACAATCCATTGAGCCATAAACCTCAGTAGCCCCTGAGGAGTCATCTCCAAAGACTACTTTTGGACCAGACTCCTTTTTATATCTATGCAGATATTGTTTAACCCCTTTCATGTGTCTGGAGCACCCACTATCCAGATACCAAACAGATTTCTTCAGATATTCCTGCATAGATATAACAAAGCTAGATTAGTTTCTATGATGAACCCACTTTCCAGTGGGTCCATACTGTCACTGACCAGCGACATTGGTCCTTCTCTGGTTTCCTCCCCCTCTTTGGTTGCAGTCCCTGGGTTCATGACGCATGCTTCCACATATGTCACATCCAGGATAATGCTCGCACTCATCAGATTGATGGTCGAAGAAGCCACAGTACTTGCAAGGGGGATTAGGTCTGTAACCCTGAGAGTTATCTCTCGGTTTAGGCTCAGCCTTTCTTGAGGGTCGATGAGGAGTTTTTGATCTCATTTGAGTTATGGTTCTTTGAACCGCAATGACTTCCTCATGCTCTCTAGAAGTGTGTTCAGTAGACTCGCATGTGATAAATTTTGGTTTCTTAGTGCAATCCTCAGATGAGTGATTCTTGAAACCGCAATGCTTGCAAGGTCTGAACAAAGCTCTCCCCTTGGAGCTACTAGATCCTTCACCAAGAGAGTTAACAGAAGGACTATTAACTCTGGGTTGATTTGTTCTTTCAACCCTTTTACTTCTTCCATCAAGGTGAGGAGAAGTTGCTTGGTGGGTGAAAGCTCTTCAGGGGGAGGAGTGGGTTTGTTGGAGTCCTTTGCCACAAAAACCTTTTTATTCGCTTTATCAGCGACTTTGAGAATTGAATTCCCGGAGGTTTTAGTTGTAGGTTTTAGGCCAAGCAAGGAATCAGATGGGTTAGCACCAGCGAGTCTTGGTAGGGCTGGTACTTCTGATTTCTTGTAAGAGTTTTTCTCATCCACAGAGGTGGAAGATGGAGAAGAAACATTTAAAGGGAAAAATTTGACATTGGGAACAGGTATATGGTTTTTGTATCTACCCTTACCCCCAATAGCCTGAACCACATCACCAGGTATGGATTCAACGACTATTTCTTCCACTGTGGATTGAGCCAAATTCCATTTTTGAATGGTTTTTCTAAGTTCAGAGTTTTCATCAGACAAAGACTCATTTTCAATGGATAATTTGCTCACTTCATTTTGAAGTTGATTTGCAAGACACACAAATGGTTTAAGATTTCTTAATTCAGATTGGCAAAGATTTAACTTTGTTTTAAGACTATGAAATTTGTTTAACAGGTTTTTTCTTTGCTCTTCCACAAAGTGGAGGTCAAACAAGGTATAGTCACTGACATGGTCTCTATCAAGACCTTCAGCCATAGATAACATTCTTTGTACCTTTTTCATGGTGTTGTCCACCCATTGACCAGATCTTGCTTCACTTTTACCCACAACGGGTTCTTCATTAGCGACAGCCATAAAGGCTCTGATGGTAGTGGCACCTTCATCCTCAGATGTGAGGGGTTCATCATCCCAGTCGAATGAGGCAGCAATCAGGCCTTTTTCAGTCTTCTTAACATCCTTTTTCTTTGCTGCATCATGAGCTTTCTGGTTGAGTTTAAGCAGCTCAACTTTCAAGGCTTTGTATTTAACTTTGTAGTCCTTCTTCCCCTCTGAGTCAGAGTGAGAGGTTTGCTTGAAAGGTGAGGTGGAAAACTTCTTCTTGCTGCTGTTGTTGCTGGATGAAGGGAAGCTTGGAGAGGAGGTTTTGTTTGACCAACAATCCTTCTGATAGTGACCAGTTTTTCCATAAGTGTAGCATGACACCTTGGATTTATCAACCTTTGCAGCTCCAACTCTACCAGATCTCTTTTAGTACCTCTTTTGATCAGCTAGAAGAGCTCTGTCATGGAACTCAGCATGTAATTCATCAAGAAATTCTTGACTACTTCTGGTGTCCTCTTCTATGTCAGAGTCGTTGTCCTGAAAGGAATGGTTAGCAACAAGAGCTTTTGAGCCATTGATATTGGTGATAAACCTGTCAGTCTCTGATTTGTAAATGGAGTCAATTAGCCCTTCTTCATAGTTATATCTACCAAACAATTGGGCTAACGTATCATTCTTTATAGCATTGTTAGCTCTTAAGGTCTGATTTAGGCTAAGCCATTTTCTAGGTTAACTATTGACAAAGTAGCATTATCCTCAGCCTTAGGTAGAACAACTCTATTGTTTCCCGAATCATTCAACAAAATCTTAAGCCTAGTATAAGTTTGTGCAACAGTTTCTGTTTCTAAAGTTTTAAAAGCATTAAACTTAAGTCTAAGGGCTTGGATTTTGGTTACTTTTGTTTCCTCTGGACCTTCATACCCTAGAACTAATTCCGTCCACATCTCCTTAGCAGAGTTGCATTTAATGATGGACTTCATAATGTTCTTGGGTAGGCCAGAGACTATGATACTTTTGAGTCTCTTGTCCTGGTTAGCCAGACGTCTATCCGCTGGAGACCATTGCTTAACAGACTTCGTAATGGGTCTCTTAGGGGTAGAGGAAACGGCCAGTGGTACATAGGGATCATTTTCTAAGATTTCTATCAAAAAGGGTTCTATGCCATCTAAATATATAAGAAATTCACTTTTACAACTTGAAAAATCCTCTTCATCGAATGCTGGTACATTGGACACATGTGACCCCCCTCGAACATCAAGTAGTTGGGGAAGGTCATCATCATTATTACCAGTGCTTACAACTGGTGTAGGCATGGTAGTAGATGTGGTGGCCGGTATGGTGGTCGAAGTGGTTCCTAGACTGGTTTGACCAAAAGGTGGAGGAGGTATAGTATCAGCCATATTAATATCTTGATTTTAAAAACAAGAACGGTTTATGAAAAGTTTTATAAATCAAACCGCTCTGATACCAATTGAAAGTCCCTAAATATGAAAATTGTTGATAAACTATAACTCTTGTAACCACGAAACACAATGAAATACTTTTCAAACGCGTAATGCTTTATTAAGTATTATAAACAAAGTATTACAAAGTGCTATGAATACACTCGTTGAATGACAACAAGAAATGAACCCTAGAACAAGTAAACTAGATTCGAGACTCAAGTTTACAAGGGAACCAATGAGACGCTGTTAAACAGATGAGGGCTCAGCGGTTCCAAGGTGAGAAAGAACTTAGATAAATTATCCAAGAACAAGGGTTGATTTACTTCTCCTTTCTCACTCCTATTTATAGTGTACGAGGTTACTTCCTTAGTGGGAGTAGTTGATACGTGTCACCTTCGGAATGGAAGAGTACAACGTATTAAATGCATGTACAAATCGAGACGTACCTTTAAACAAATTTAGGTGAACAGTTCTGCCAACTGTTTACCTTTTGTCCCACTATGTCGTACTAGGCTTTATCTTGAATCTCTTGTTTTGTCCCGCTCAAAACACTTGGTAGATTCTCCCACCTAAACTATAAAGGATTGGACAAGCTTTGCTTGTCCCAGACTTCTAGGGTTCTTATGTGATATCTGAGTGTTGTCAACTCAGAGATCCTTGAACACCAGTACATTCCTTCAACATCCCAGCTATCCATAATCGCTGGTGAGTATGACTTCAGATTGTCTTCGACTTCCCTGACGTTGTCTTTGACTTGAATGTTCCTGGTGTGCCAGCTGAGAGGACCAGCTATAGAGACCAGACCAGTGGAAGGCAAAGCCTCAGCTGGCACACCAGGAACATTCAAGTCAAAGACAACGTTAGAGAAGTCGAAGACAATCTGAAGTCATACTCACCAGCGATTATGATGTAGAAGGAATGTGCTGGTGTTCAAGGATCTCTGAGTTGACAATACTCAGAGATCACTTAAGAACCCTAGAAGTCTGATACAAGCAAAGCTTGTCCAATCCTTTTATAGTTTAGGCGGGAGAATCTACTAAGTGTTTTGAGCAGGACAAAACAAGAGATTCAAGATAAAGCCTAGTACGACCTAGTAAGACAAAAGGTGAACAGTTGGCAGAACTGTTCACCTAAAGTTGTTTAAAGGTATGTCTCGATTGGGACATGCATTTAATACGTTGTACTCTTCCATTCAGAAGATGACACGTATCAACTACTCCCACTAAGGAAGCAACATCATACCACTATAAATAGGAGTGAGAAAGAAGAATTAAACCAACCCTTGTGCTTGAATAATTTATCTAAGTTATTTCTCACTTTGGAACCGCTGAGCCCTCAACTGTCTACCAATGTCTCATTGGTTCCCTTGTAAACTTGAGTCTGGAATCTAGTTTACTTGTTCTAGGGTCATTTCTTATTGTCATTCAATGAGTGTATTCATGGTACTTTGTAATACTTTATTTATGACAGTTAATAAAGCATTACGCGTTTGAAAAGTATTTCATTGTGTTTTCGTGGTTATACGAGTTATAGTTTCAACAATTGTCATATTAAGGGACTTTCAATTGGTATCAGAGTGGTTTGATTTATAAAACATTTTATAAACCGTTCTTGTTTTAAAATCAAGATCCTAATATCATGATACTATTCCTCCTCCACCCTTTGGTCAAACCAGTCAAGGTACCACTTCGACCACCGCACCGACCACCACATCTACTACCATGCCTACACCAGTTGTAAGCACTGGTAATAATGATGATGACCTTCCCCAACTACTTGATGTTTGTGGGGGGTCACATGTTTCTAATGTTCCAGCGTTTGATAAAGAAGATTTTTCAAGTTGGAGAAGTGAATTTCTTATATATTTAGATGGCTTAGAACCCTTCTTGATAGAAATATTAGAAAATGGTCCCTATGTACCATTGGCCGTTTCCTCTACCCCTGAGAGACCCATCAAGAAGCCTTTTAAGCAATGGTCTCTAGCGGATAGACGTCTGGCTAACAAGGACAAGAGACTCAAAAGTATCATAGTCTCTTTCCTACCCAAGAACATTATGAAGTCCATCATAAAATGCAACTCTGCTAAGGAGATGTGGCCTGAGTTAGTTCTAGGGTATGAAGGTCCAGAGGAAACAAAAGAAACCAAAATCAGTTTAATGCTTTTAAAGCTTTGGAAACAGAAACTGTTGCTCAAACTTATACTTGGCTTAAGATTTTGTTGAATGATTTGGGAAATAATGGAGTTGTTCTACCTAAGGCTGAGGTTAATGCTACATTTGTCAATAGTTTACCTAGAAAATGGCTTAGCCTAAATGATACTTTAGCCTAACTTTTTGGTAGATATAACTATGAAGAATGGATAATTGACTCCATTTACAAATCAGAGACTGATAGGTTTACCACTAATATCACTGGATCAAAATCTCTTGTTGCTAACCATTCTTTTCAAGACAACGACTCTGACATAGAAGAGGACACGAGAAGCAGTCAAGAATTTCTTGATGAATTACATGCTGAGTTCCGTGACAGAGCCTTTCTAGCTGACCAAAAGAGGTACTACAAGAGATCTGGTAGAGTTGGAGCTGCTAAGGTCGATAAATCCAAGGTGTCATGCTACACTGTGGAAAGACTGGTCACTTTCAGAAAGATTGGTGGTCAAATAAAACCTCCTTTCCAAGCTTTCCTTCATCAAGCAACAACGATAGCAGCAAGAAGACGTTTTCTACCTCACCTTTCAAGCAAACTTCCCACTTTGACTGAGAGGGAAAGAAGGACTACAAAGTTAAGTACAAAGCCTTGAAAGCTGAGCTGTTGAAACTCAACCAGAAAGCTGATGATGCAGCTAAGAAAAAGGATGTTAAGAAGACTAAAAAAGGTCTGATTGCTGCTTCATTCGACTAGGATGATGAACCCCTTACATCTGAGGATGAAGGAACCACTACCGTCAGAGCCTTTATAGCTGTCGCTGATGAAGAACCTGCTGTGGGAAAAAGTGAAGCAAGATCTGGTCAATGGGTGGACATCACCATGAAAAAGGTACAAAGACTGCTATCTATGCCTGAAGGTCCTGATAGAGACCATGTCAGTGACTATACCTTGGTTGACCTCCACTTTGTGGAAGAGCAAAGAAATAATCTGTTAAACAAGTTTCATAGTCTTAAAACAGAGTTAAATCTTTGCCAATCTAAATTAAGAAATCTTAAACCATTTGTGAATCTTGCAAATCAACTTCAAAATGAAGTAAGCAAATTGTCCATTGAAAATGAGTCTTTAACTGATGAAAACACCAAACTCAGAAAAACCATTAAAAATGGAATTTGGCTAAATCCACAGTGGAAGAAAAAGTTGCTGAAGCCATAGCAGGAGATGTGGTTCAGGCTATTGGGGGAAAGGGTAGATATAAAAATCATATACCTGTACCCAGTGTTAAATTTGTCCTTTTAGATGTTTCTTCTCCATCTTCCACCTCTGTGGATGAGATAAACGCTGACAAGCAATCAGAGGTACCAGCCTTACCATGACTCGCTAGTGCTAACCCATCTGATTCCTTACTTGGCGTAAAACCTCCAACCAAAACCCCTGGGAATTTAATGCTCAAAATCGCTAATAAAGCGCACAAAAAGGTTTTTGTGGCCAAGGACTCGAACAAACCCACTCCCCCCCCTGAAGAGCTTTCACCCACCAAACAACTTCTCATCACCTTGATGGAAGAAGTAAAGGGGCTGAAAGAACAAATCAACCCCAGAGTTAACAGTCCATCCGTTAACTCTCTTGGTGAAGGATCTAGTAGCTCTAAGGGGAGAGCTTTAACCAGGCCTTGCAAGCATTGCAGTTTAAAAAATCATTCTTCTGAGGACTGCTCAAAGAAACCAAAATGTATCACATGTGAGTCTACTGAACACACCACTAGAGAGCATGAGATCATTGCTATTGAAAGAACCAGAACTCAATTAAGATCAAAAACTCCTCACAGGCCCTCTAGAAGAGTTGAGCCGAAACCCATAGACAATTCTCATGGTTACAGAACAAATCCCCCATGCAAGTACAGTGGCTTCTTTGACCATCACTCTGATGAGTGTGAGCATTATCCCGGATGTGACATCTGTGGAAGTATGCGTCATGAACCCAGAGATTGCAACCAAAGAGGGGGAGATAGAAACCAGAGAAGACCAAATGTCGTTGGTCAGCGACAACATGGATCCACTGGAAAGTGGATTCATCATCGAAACTAATCTGGCTTTGTTATATCTTTGTAGGAATATCTGAAGAAATCTGTTTGGTATCTGGATAGTGGGTGCTCCAGACATATGACAGGGGTTAAACAATATCTGCATAAGAAGGAGTCTGGTCCAAAAGTAGTCTTTGGAGATGACTCCTCAGGGGCTACTGAGGGTTATGGCTCAGTGGATTGCAACGGAATAACCTTCACAAGGGTCGCTTATGTCAATGGACTGAAGCACAACTTAATCAGCATTAGTCAACTCTGCGATGCTGGTTTCAAAGTTCTGTTCACTAAGACCCAAGGAACAATCTTCAATCAAAATGATGATGTTGTTCTAATTGCTCCCAAAAGAAGGGATGTGTATGTCATTGACATGACATCATGTCCAGAAGGGACAAACACCTGTTTCTATGCCAAGGCATCTGATAGTGAAAATTGGCTATGGCATAAGAGACTCTCCCACCTCAACTTCAAAAACATCAACAAACTGGCCAAGATTGATTTAGTAGCTGGGCTTCCTTCTCGGACCTTCACCAAAGACAGACCCTACTCAGCCTGCGAGAAAGGGAAGCACCATAGAGCCTCATTTAAGACAAATCAATCATTTTCCATAAATAAGTGCCTCCATCTTCTTCACATGGACTTATTTGGACTAGTAAAACCTCAATCCCTTAATCACAACAAGTATACACTAGTCATTGTAGATGAATTCTCCAGATTCACATGGGTATTCTTTCTCAAAAGAAAGAGTGATGCTGCTGAAAGAATAATATCCTTCATCAGAGAAATAGAGAACCTCAATGACTGCAGAGTTAAGGCTATTAGAAGTGACAATGGCACTGAATTCATGAACCATGCCATGGAAGCCTTTTGTGATGAAAAGGGAATATCACATAACTTTTCTAACCCAGGCACACCCCTGAACAAAATGGTGTCGCTGAAAGAAGAAATAGAACTCTCATAGAGACAGTTAGAACCATGCTCAGTGAATCAAGACTTCCAAAACAATTTTGGGGTGAAGCTGTGATTACAGCTTGTTATACACAAAACATATCTATTATTGTGAAGAGACACGACAAGACCTCTTATGAAGTGTATAGGAAGAGAGCCCCTGATGTAAGCTACTCCCATGTCTTTGGTTGCCCTGTTTTCATTCACAACTACACAGATCACTTGGGAAAATTCGATGAATAGTCTGATGATGGATTCTTCATTGGCTATTCTCCACCTCCAGAGCCTATAGAGTATTCAACATCCATAGACAAGAACTAGAAGAATCCATCAATTTCACCTTTAATGAAGCAGATGTTGTCATTACTCACACCAACACAGAAGAATGTGACATTGACTTCAATGAAGTCAAATCATATCCAGAGGATGATTTCTCAAATCCCAAGGAATCATCTCAGGCCTGTCACAAGGACTTTCCTTATTTTCATGCATTTGATCCTCACTCAATCTCTGACATCACTCTAGAGGTTGAAAATGCTGAACCAATCACTCCACCCACTATAGTGAATGCTGATCTTATCGAACCAATCTCTCACCTTGATGAAGAGATTATGGATGAAGAAATAACATGTGAAGATCCCCCAGTATTCATTGAACCTGCTGTGACTCCTGAACCCACAGAGACTCCTGCTCCTCAATTCAAATGGAGTAGGAACCAATATATTATTCTTGTGAATATTCTTGGTGAACCCTCTGAGGGAGTCACCACCAGAGGCAAATTGAGATCTCTAGAAACCGCCTCAGCGAATGAATGCCTTTTTGATGATTTTCTCTCTGAAGATGAACCTAAGAACGTAGCTGCTGCACTTCTAGATGAAGGGTGGGTTGTTGCCATGCAAGATGAGTTGAATCAGATCAAGAGGAACAAGGTGTGGACTCTACTAAAAGCTCTAGCTGGAAAACAAGTGGTTGGAACTAAGTGGGTCTACAAAAACAAGAGGGATGAAGCTGGCATGATTGTTAAAAACAAGGCTAGGCTTGTGGTGCTAGGGTACAATCAATCTGAGGGTATTGACTATGATGAAACGTTTGCATCAGTGGCCAAATTAGAAGCTATCAGAATCTTCCTAGCCTTTGTAGCTTATATGGGGTTTACTATATACCAGATGGATGTAAAGAGTGCCTTTCTAAATGGTAAGCTTACAGAGGAAGTATATGTCTATCAACCCTCAGGGTTTGAAAGCAGTGAGTATCCTGATCACGTCTGCAGACTTCACAAAGAACTCTATGGGCTGAAACAAGCGCCTAGAGCCTGGTATGAAACCCTATCAAAATTCTTACTTGAAAATAAAATTGTCAGAGGTACCATTGATCAAACCCTGTTCACTTATAGGTCCAAGGGTGATGCCATTTTAGTACAGATTTATGTGGATGACATAACTTTTGGTTCAACCAATATCACCTTGAGCAAACAGTTTGCCAAACTCATGACCGAAAAGTATGAATTGAGCATGATGGGGGAATTAAATTTTTTCTTGGGTTTTCAAATTAAACAAAATTCAAAAGGAATTTCCATTTGTCAAGAAAAATATGTGATTTGCTTAAGAAGTATGATCTGTCAGTTTGTGCGTCAGTGAAATGCCCCATGCTTCCTCCCAACAACTTGGGAACTGATGACTCAGGGGTCTCTGTTAATGAGTCCTTATATAGAGGCATGATTAGGTCACTGATGTACCTCACAGCAACCAGACCAGACATACAATTTGCCACATGTCTCTGTGCTAGGTACCAAGCTAACCCCAAGGAATCCCACCTTGTAGTTGTAAAAAGAATTTTCAGGTACTTAAAAGGATCTCCCACGCTGGGTCTCTGGTATCCAAACGGATCAGGCTTCGACCTCAAAGCCTACTCAGACTCTGACTACGTTGGGTGTTGTCTTGATAGAAAGAGCACATCTGGGAGTTGACAAATCCTTGGTGGAAAGTTAGTACGCTGGAGTGCTAAGAAACAAAACTCTGTGGCCATGTCATCAGCTGAAGCTGAATACGTAGCGGCCGCTGGTTGCTGTGCTCAAGTTCTCTGGATGAAAATTCAGCTGACTGATTATGGGATCACTTATGAAAAGGTTCCCATATTCTGTGACAACACAAGTGCTATAGCCATCTCCAATAATCTGGTACTTCATTCCAGAACTAAGCATATTGACATCAGGTATCACTTTATCAGAGACCATATTTTAAAAGGTGATATTGAGCTTCATTTTATACCCACTGAAGACCAGCTCGCTAATATATTCACCAAGCCTCTGGCTGAGCCAAGTTTTACTAGGTTGGTGTAACACCCCCAATTTCGGGTCATAGCAGCGGAAGGGTCATTGGGTGTTACTGTCATGGTTCAACCTCAATACCATAGAAAACGCCTCAAAATGAGTCGTTTCAACAAAACATACATCCATTCATTTGGTTAAAGATAAAACAGTTCACACACGGTCCCAAATAGTTTTAAGGTTTACACAACCACCCAAACAATAAAAGTTTCATAGAATGGACATAGTTTAATAAAGCGGTCCAAAACATTTTAATTTAGCAAGCTGCATGAAACCGCCTTCCCTGAGTGCCTTCTTCATGGACCTGAGATAAAAACATGCCATAAAGTCAACAAAAATGTTGAGTGAATCTATAGAGTTTAAATTAAATAAACGAACACAAGTATTCTGAATAAACCTTCCGTGGTTGACAATCATGTGGATCAGACATAATTATCGTTGTTATTTCATAAGTCTCGTGAAATTGAACGTTAACATATATTAATTCAGCCCAACACACCTACCCAAGTACGTATATTTCTCTTATACAATTGCATCCGATGTTTCATTACTGGTGCATCACAACACCACGCGATAGCTAGTCGCGACCGGACTGGGTGTCACCCCGATAGATCTATCCATAGTATTAGCGTTCCTTTCGATTAACAATTCACGATTCATGGGTCTTTTCAGGCTAAACAAACTTGTATAACAACTTTCATCTAAGCATACAATCGGGTCCTTTGTGTTCAATTTTAAAAGAAAGAGGGTTTACCACAACTTCTCGTTGTACCCTTCATTCATTAATAAGTGTTTTTCCAATAATAAGGGTTTCCGCAACTTCTCGTTGTACCCCTTTTATTTTTTTATAAAACAAGCATGTTATCCCCCTCGCGGGTTTTATAAAACAAGTAAACATGTTAAAGCGAGGCTATAGACTCACCTTGGTACGATAGTAGAAATGTGATGATCGCCGACGATTTGTGATGCCCGTTAAACACGAAGACTGCAACCTACCAATTAAGGCGCGTTCGTTAATAAACGACTCAAGTATAAATAATACTTAAATAATACGAAAGTCAATTTCAAATGACCATGAAAATCCCGAAAAATAATAAAAAATGTATGTGTACTACTATACCATTTTATTCAACACTTATTCATTTAAAAACTTACACCCTTGACATTGACCCGTCATAAGACGCCAAGTCAACGCAAGTCAAACCTTCATTTTACTTCCCTCGGACCAGTAACTAAGTCATTTATATAATGACTTAACACTTGAGTAAGTCACCATGTCCAATAGTGAATACTCAACTCTCGCCACACAAGTATTGAACTACGTGTCCAAAATACCAATCAACATGTACACTCCAAATGTACACACCAATCTAACCTATCTAGAATTGTCCGATTTCGACGAAACTTGGTGACAAACTCACACATAATATGAATAAGACTCAGTTTAAATTTCATTCAAAAATATTACTTCTAAGACCTTCTGCCCGACACACCTTCGTGTTACAAAAACCGGACAGTTTTACGCCTTTGACTTGTAAAACCATTTTGACTTATTTAAACAATTCCGTTTGCAAAACCGACACTCGCGTTTGAAAATAGACTCATGAACTGAGGTTTATCAACTTACAACAGCCCTTGAACATTTTTAAAACTCATTTTATAGTCCCCGAGATTCGATCCAAATATCGACAACAATTTTCGGATTGTGCCGATACCCGTCTCCCGGTACACAAATACTAAAAGTAGCATAACTTTTCGCTCGTAATGAGTTATAAGCTCTACCTTAGCTCAAATCGAAGCTAACGAAATTCTCTACGACCCTATCTTATTAGTTTACCAAGTTTATCAGAGTAACAATTTCAAAATTAGCCTTAAAGTTACTGCCCAAAATAGACCATCTAAAAATCATACCAAAACAATTTTTCGACCCATTCCAACAATTCCTATAGTCCTAATATCATCCTAATATCATACTAACACATCTAACTAACTCATAACACCCTAAAATTTAATCTCACAAAAATTAAATAATTAAAAATCTTACATGCAACAACAACCCACTATGAATATAATAATATTAACACCATTTATCACCATAAAAATGGATCAAACATGATGTTCATCATCAAAAATTGAAAATAAAAATTAAGTGAATGCATGTGAGAAAAATTTATACCAATAGAAGGATCTTTGAATTTCCAAGATGGGTCTTCTTTTAGATTTGCTTGATTCAAAGTAGAAATCAAAAAATTTTGATGGATTGGGGGCTAGGGGTGGACGGCCAAACTCAAGAACAAGAGAGAGATTTGAGTTTTTTTCTTAAATGAATTTTTTAATGTAAGTGTGTTAGTGGAAAAACCTTTTATAGTGGGGCGAGGGTAGATTTTGTCATTTAGGCATAGTTTTGGTACAAAATGCAAGTAAATAGTTTACAAGGTAGAAAATGTAAATTGTAAATTTTTAAAAATATTTACGGGGCTCGGGTTTCGTAAAAATACTTTTTAAAGTTAAAACGCTTCATAAAAACAATAACAAGCTTCGACACGACTTAAAACGTAATTAAATCGAAAACGTCGAAAATATACAATATCGAGACAATCGATAATAAAACGTAAAATTTTGGGCATCCGTCGGTATCGCGATCACTACTAGTTATCGTCATTCGTTAAAACGTAAAACACGAGAAATAACGATTAAATATAATAAAAATCATTTTTATGATTATTTGAGAATACAATATCGATACCTAACATATTCCTTGTCGGTTTTCATCTAATCGACATTCTTACGCTAGTTTCAAGTCATAACCTTCTCGGTTAGTCGATAATTTAAAACTCTCATTAAAGCAAACACGTAATACGTAATAGTCGAGATTAAAATAACGACCTGAAATTGACGGATTGTCACATCATCCCCACCAAATTAGGATCTTCGCCCTCGAAGATCAACTTGCGTTCTTGCCCGATCGCTTGTTAAAATCAAAGAGATGAGGGTAATTCTTCCACATTTGGTCTTCTCGTTCCCAAGTATACTCCGGTCCTCTCCGAGAGTTCCATCGAACTTTGACAATAGGTATTCGTTTTTGCTTCAGTTGCTTGACCTCACGATCCATGATCTCGACTGGTTCTTCAATAAAGTGCAACTTTTTATCAACCTTAACCTCGTCTAACGGTATAATGAGTTCTTCATCGGATAAACACTTCTTCAGATTCGACACATGAAAAGTGTTATAAATCCCATACAGTTCTTGTGGTAGTTCAAGTTGGTATGCCACGGGTCCTACTCTAGATGTAACCTTGAATGGACCGATATAACGAGGACTCAACTTCCCACGTTTTCCAAATCGTACAACACCTTTCCATGGTGATACCTTTAGCATAACCTTATCTCCCACGTTAAACTCCAATGGTTTTCTTCTCTCATCCGTATAACTCTTCTGTCAGCTTCGAGCAGACAACAACCTATTCTTGATTTGCACAATCATATCCGTCGTCTCTCTAATCAAATCTGGTCCAGTAAGTTGGGCATCACCAACCTCACTCCAGCTAACGGGTGATCTACATCTCCTCCCATAAAGTGCTTCAAAAGGTGCAGCTTTAATACTCGCGTGATAACTGTTATTGTATGAGAATTTGGCCAAATGTAAGTGCTTATCCCAGCTACTTCTAAAGTCTATCACACAAGCACGTAGCATATCCTCCAAAGTTTGGATTGTTCTTTCGCTTTGCCCTTCAGTTTGAGGATGATAGGCTGTGCTCATATCCAAATTGGTTCCAAACCAAATCTCTCGTTGATTGGAATAAAATGAGCGGATTTAGTTAAACGATCGACAATAACCCAAATTGCATCGAACCCAGACGGTGTCCTTGGGAGTTTTGTGATGAAGTCCATCGTAATTCGTTCCCACTTCCAGACTGGAATTTCAGGTTGGACAAGTAATCCTGACGGCTTCTGATATTCAGCTTTCACCTTTGCACATGTTAAGCATTTCGCGACGTATGTTGCAATATCAGCTTTCATATTCGGCCACCAGTATAACTTTTTCAAGTCTTGGTACACTTTGTCCGATCCATGATGAATAGAATACTTGGACTTATGAGATTCTAACATAATCAAGTCTCTCAGTCCCCCATATAATGGTAACCATATTCGACCTCTCAAACATTTGATACCATCGGATCGCGTCTCAAATGTTTCACCGTCTCCTCTAAATCTTTCGGCTGCAATATTTTCCTTCTTGCACGCTTCGATTTGTGCGTTTCGAATCTGCTCAGGTAAGTCATTATGAACTGTCACTACCAAAGCACGCACTCGAATCGGTTTCTCCCTTTCCTTTCGACTTAACGCGTCAGCTACCACGTTCGCCTTTCCTGGATGATAACGAATTTCGCAGTCGTAATCACTCAAGAGTTCAACCCATCGACGTTGCCTCATATTCAGCTCCTTTTGATCCAATATGTATTGTAGGCTTTTATGATCAGTGAATACTGTACACTTCGTGCCATACATATAATGTCTCCAAAGTCGTAGAGCAAAAACCACAGCGCCCAATTCCAAGTCATGGGTAGTGTAGTTCTCCTCATTCTTCCTTAATTGTCTAGAGGCATATGCGATCACCTTTTCACGTTGCATGAGAACAGCACCGTATCCTCGAAGAGATGCATCGCAATAAACAACAAAGTCTTCACTTCCTTCAGGTAACGATAAAATCGGCGCACTACAGAGTTTCATCTTCAGGGTTTGGAAAGCTTCTTCTTCATCATCGCCCCACACATACGGTTTATTCTTCTGAGTCAGCTTAGTTAATGGTTTCGATATCAAAGAGAATCCTTCAATAAACCTTCGGTAATAACCAGCCAAACCTAGAAATTGTCGTACTTCAGTTGGAGTAGTCGGAGCACTCCAATTCTTGATGGCTTCGATCTTTGCAGTATCAACATATACTCCACTTTTATCAATCACATGTCCGAGAAATTGTACAGAATTAAGCCAAAAATCACACTTTGAGAATTTAGCGTACAACTTTTCGTTCTTCAACAAGTTCAAGATAATCCTTAAGTGTTCGGCATGCTCTTCATTGCTCTTGGAGTAGATTAGAATATCATCTATAAAAACGATCACGAATTTATCAAGATACGGCTTACAAATGCGATTCATTAAGTCCATGAATACAGCAGGTGCATTAGTCAAACCAAAAGGCATAACCAGAAACTCGTAATGACCATAACGAGTTCTAAACGCCGTAATAGGAATATCTTCCTCACGTATGCGAAGTTGATGGTAACCAGAACGAAGATCAATCTTGGAGAAAACACGAGAACCTTGAAGTTGATCAAATAAATCATCAATTCTTAGAAGCGGATAACGATTCCTGATCGTCAGCTTATTCAGCTCTCGGTAATCAATACACATGCGAAACGAACCATCTTTCTTCTTAACGAATAAGACAGGAGCTCCCCAAGGTGACGAACTCGGTCGTATGAAACCCTTATCAGATAACTCTTGCAATTGCACAGATAACTCCTTCAGCTCGGATGGGGCTAAACGATATGGCGCACGAGCCACGGGTGCAGCACCAGGAACTAGGTCAATTTGGAATTCTACTTGCCTTGGAGGCGGAAGTCTAGGCAAATCTTCTGGAAACACTTCAGGAAAGTCACGTATGACAGGTACATCTTCAGCACGTTTCTCCTTCAATTCCTTCTCCACTACTTTAGCTAGGAATAACTCACAACCTCTTTCGATATACTTACGAGCCTTAATGCACGAAACGATTTTCAGTCGTGAATTACGTTGATCACCTTCGATAACCATGGTCTTGTCATCCAAGGGAATCCTAACTTTCTTTTCTCCACACAAGATAGACGCATTATACTTGGATAGCCAATCCATTCCAATAATAATATCAAAACTTCCCAGTTCAACAATCATCAAGTCTATCTTAAAAATACGGTTCAGAAGATTAAGAGAACATCCTAGGAGCGCACGATTGGTACTCACTAATTTACCATCAGCTAGTTCTACCTCATAACTCGCGTCTAGTTCGACCGGTTTGATATCAATTAAGGTACTAAAACTTGTAGACACAAAGCTTTTGTCCGCACCAGAATCAAATAAAGCTGTAGCATAATGGTTGTTCAGTAAAAACGTACCAGTGACAACTTTCGGGTTTTGCTTCGCTTCGGCTTCACCCAACTGATAAGATTTTCCCTGGTTATCTCCACCACGTGCATTCTTCAGAGGTTGAGGACATTGGTTTCTCATGTGACCTTTACCTTGGCAGTTAAAGCACGTCACTCCCTTCTTCCCTGGTCCCCAACAGTCTTCAGTCTTATGACCTAACTTGTTACACTTCCCTCACTTAGCACACTCACCAGTATGAGACTTCTTGCAGCGTTGACATCTGGTTCCCTTATCAGTAGTTGCAGCTTCAGTCATCGCATTAGCGTTACCCCTCCTTCGGTTTTGATTTCTGTTGTGAGATTGACGGTTATCACCACGATCATCACTGTCATTGTCAGCTCTTCTTTTGTTACCTTCAGAAACACCATCAGCCTTGTCTTGGATGATTTGACCCATTAGTTGGTAGGCCATACGAACAGCTTCATCAATATTTGCAGGTTTTGATGAGGTCACATCACCACGGATGTTGGTAGGTAAGCCTCGAATATACTGCTCTACCTTCAAGTATTCTGGGTTAACTTTGTTTGGACAAAGTAGAGCAAGTTCATGGAATCTGTTTGTGTATCCATCGATGTCAGTACCCTTCAGTCTCAGCTGATATAGTTCCTGTTCTAACCTCTGAATAACACTCCTTGGACAGAATTCCTCAGTCATCCACCTTCTTACCTCAACCCAAGGTGTAGCATAAGCAGCATCCATACCCATCGATGCCATTCTTCCATTCCACCAAGTTAATGCTCGCCCTTGAAGAGTAGTAGAGGCAAACATCACTTTATCTCCTTCCTCACTTCCACTAAATCGAAACACGGATTCCAATTTCTCAAACCATTGCATTAACCCAACAGCACCTTCAGTACCCTTAAAAGTTGGAGGTTTGCATTTCATGAACGAGGTATAATTGCACTTCTTGTTTTCAGGAATCACTGGTCTATCAGCATCACCAGTTCCAGCACCAGCATTGACAGCTCCCGTATTACCAGCTCCAGTAGCGCCAGCTCCAGTAGCGCCAGCTCCAGTATTGCCAGCTCCAGTAGCGCCAGTTCCAGTGTTGCCAGCTCCAGTATCGCCAGCTCCACCAGATCCACCAGCTCCACCGGATCCACCAGATCCACCAGATCCACCAGCTCCACCAGATCCACCGGCTCCATTATTCAAATTTGCCATAAATGCATTCATAGAGATCTGGAATTGATCAGCTACTATAGCACGTAACTGAGTCTCAGTCAACTCTTTTGGCAGCATGTTCCTGCTACACAATTCACATCAAAATGAGTATTCATTCAACGCGTGTGATAACAAAACATGAATAACACAAAATAAGAATAAATAGATGAAAAGAAACAAGAATGGATGATAGAATAAAGAATAGAATTTAGACAAGGAACGAAGATTCACTAGGAATGAGTCAAAAGACAGGGATTTCTATTGTGACAATCAGCGTCGTTGTAAATCACGTATTAGTATTATAATGATCAAATAATAAACATTTATAAATAAATAAATGTAATTTCATTATGCTTTAAGCATAATTAATAATTAAATATGTATAACATATATATACTTTTCTTATTCTCGTCCATTGGAAACTCGGAGGTTTCACTTGCAGATGTTATAGTCAAAAGATTTCAAAATTTTATTTTTGGAAAATCTTTTCGTTCTCTATAACTTGATCTCTGATGCCAATCTGTAACACCCCCAATTTCGGGTCATAGCAGCGGAAGGGTCATTGGGTGTTACTGTCATGGTTCAACCTCAATATCATAGAAAACGCCTCAAAATGAGTCGTTTTAACAAAACATACATCCATTCATTTGGTTAATGATAAAACAGTTCACACACGGTCCCAAAATGTTTTAAGGTTTACACAACCACCAAAACAATAAAAGTTTCATAGAATGGACATAGTTTAATAAAGCGGGCCAAAACATTTTAATTTAGCAAGCTGCATGAAACTGCCTTCCCTGAGTGCCTTCTTCATGGACCTGAGATAAAAACATGCCATAAAGTCAACAAAAATGTTGAGTGAATCTATAGAGTTTAAATTAAATAAACGAACACAGGTATTCTGAATAAACCTTCCGTGGTTGACAATCATGTGGATCAGACATAATTATCGTTGTTATTTCATAAGTCTCGTGAAATTGAACGTTAACATATATTATTTCAGCCCAACACACCTAGCCAAGTGCGTATATTTCTCTTATACAATTGCATCCGATGTTTCATTACTGGTGCATCACAACACCACGCGATAGCTAGTCGTGACCGGACTGGGTGTCACCCCGGTAGATCTATCCATAGTATTAGCGTTCCTTTCGATTAACAATTCACGATTCATGGGTCTTTTCAGGCTAAACAAACTTGTATAACAACTTTCATCTAAGCATACAATCGGGTCCTTTGTGTTCAATTTTAAAAGAAAGAGGGTTTACCACAACTTCTCGTTGTACCCTTCATTCATTAATAAGTGTTTTTCCAATAATAAGGGTTTCCGCAACTTCTCGTTGTACCCCTTTTATTTTTTTATAAAACAAGCATGTTATCCCCCTCGCGGATTTTATAAAACAAGTAAACATGTTAAAGCGAGGCTATAGACTCACCTTGGTACGATAGTAGAAATGTGACGGTCGCCGACGATTTGTGATGCCCGTTAAACACGAAGACTGCAACCTACCAATTAAGGCGCGTTCGTTAATAAACGACTCAAGTATAAATAATACTTAAATAATACGAAAGTCAATTTCAAATGACCATGAAAATCCCGAAAAATAATACAAATATAAGTGTACTACTATACCCTTTTATTCAACACTTATTCATTTAAAAACTTACACCCTTGACATTGACCCGTCATAAGACGCCAAGTCAACGCAAGTCAAACCTTCATTTTACTTCCCTCGGACCAGTAACTAAGTCATTTATATAATGACTTAACACTTGAGTAAGTCACCATGTCCAATAGTGAATACTCAACTCTCGCCACACAAGTATTGAACTACGTGTCCAAAATACCAATCAGCATGTACACTCCAAATGTACACACCAATCTAACCTATCTAGACTTGTCCGATTTCGACGAAACTTGGTGACAAACTCACACATAATATGAATAAGACTAAGTTTAAATTTCATTCAAAAATATTACTTCTAAGACCTTCTTCCCGACACACCTTCGTGTTACAAAAACCGGACAGTTTTACGCCTTTGACTTGTAAAACCATTTTGACTTATTTAAACAATTCCGTTTGCAAAACCGACACTCGGGTTTGAAAATAGACTCATGACCTGAGGTTTATCAACTTACAACAGCCCTTGAACATTTTTAAAACTCATTTTATAGTCCCCGAGATTCGATCCAAATATCGACAACAATTTTCGGATTGTGCCGATACCCGTCTCCTGGTACACAAATACTAAAAGTAGCATAACTTTTCGCTCGTAATGAGTTAGAAGCTCTACCTTAGCTCAAATCAAAGCTAACGAAATTCTCTACGACCCTATCTTATTAGTTTACCAAGTTTATCAGAGTAACAATTTCAAAATTAGCCTTAAAGTTACTGCCCAAAATAGACCATCTAAAAATCATACCAAAACAATTTTTCGACCCATTCCAACAATTCCTATAGTCCTAATATCATCCTAATATCATACTAACACATCTAACTAACTCATAACACCCTCAAATTTAATCTCACAAAAATTAAATAATTAAAAATCTTACATGCAACAACAACCCTCTATGAATATAATAATATTAACACCATTTATCACCATAAAAATGGATCAAACATGATGTTCATCATCAAAAACTGAAAATAAAAATTAAGTGAATGCATGTGAGAAAAATTTATACCAATAGAAGGATCTTTGAATTTCCAAGATGGGTCTTCTTTTAGATTTGCTTGATTCAAAGTAGAAATCAAAATATTTTGATGGATTGGGGGCTAGGGGTGGACGGCCAAACTCAAGAACAAGAGAGAGATTTGAGATTTTTTTTTTAAATAAATTTTTTAATGTAAGTGTGTTAGTGGAAAAACCTTTTATAGTGAGGTGAGGGTAGATTTTGTCATTTAGGCATAGTTTTGGTATAAAATGCAAGTAAATAGTTTACAAGGTAGAAAATGTAAATTGTAAATTATTAAAAATATTTACGGGGCTCGGGTTTCGTAAAAATACTTTTCGAAAGTTAAAACGCTTCATAAAAACAATAACAAGCTTCGACACGACTTAAAACGCAATTAAATCGAAAACGTCAAAAATATACAATATCGAGACAATCGATAATAAAACGTAAAATTTTGGGCATCTGTCGGTATCGCGATCACTACTAGTTATCGTCATTCGTTAAAACGTAAAACACGAGAAATAACGATTAAATATAATAAAAATCATTTTTATGATTATTTGAGAATACAATATCGATACCTAACATATTCCTTGTCGATTTTCATCTAATCGACATTCTTACGCTAGTTTCAAGTCATAACCTTCTCGGTTAGTCGATAATTTAAAACTCTCATTAAAGCAAACACGTAATACGTAATAGTCGAGATTAAAATAACGACCTGAAATTGACGGATTGTCACAGTTGGTTGCTGAGCTGAGTATGCTCAATATCGGTAAACAAATCTGATAAATGATCTCTGTCTCTGGGCATTTAAGGGAATTGAATGTAACGAGGTAGTTACATTCCAATGGGAGTTAATACATTCCCATATTTAATTCAAATGATTATCCTTTATTGTCAACAACTTTCCCACTTTCCAAGGGGATAGAAAAATCACATGAAGAGTCAAGGGGTCCCACTTTTCCTAAAAGGTAAACTTTTGCATTAAATGCTTTAATTGAAAACGGCTAAAACTTTTATCAAAACCCTTGACTCATTTTTCAAATATCACATTACTCATTACTTTCACACACACATACTATTCATCTTCTTCACATCCTCCTTTTCTTCCTTCCATCAACAATGGCGTCTTCATCAACAAACACATCTTTCACCGTCTTGGCCGCCTCAAACGTAGATTTTGGGATAACCGAGGGAAAGATCGCCCTGAACAACTGTGTAGCACTCTTGGAACATAACAATCCCCTATACCATCCTTTGTTATCCTTCCTCAAGAACTCCACCATTTTTGAAGCCATTACAAGAGAACCTTCCACATGCTACCATCAATACTTGAGGGAGTTTTGGTACATCGCTGAAGTTGATCAAACCTCATCACACATCACCTTCAACCTTTCGACACACCCACAACCCCTCACCTTTGATTTCCACACTTTTGCCAATGTCATTGGACTTCTAGTTAATAAAGGCATGTCCGCCAGCCAGCGCCACAGTGAAGAAGGCTCTGGTATCCTTCATCCTCATGATGACGATGACAAACCCTTCACCGCCCAAGGCTTCCAAAACAAATCACTGATCAAAGTGAATTACTTTTCACCCATCTGGAGGACGCTGATGTTGTACATTGTGAAATGTCTGGGAAGAAACCAAGGGTCACATGATCAGCTTAATTGTGCTCAGCGAGCAATCGCTTACAGCTTAATTTGGAGGCAAGATATAGGGATCGCCCACATACTTTACACTGACCTCATTGCAAAGCTGGAAAAAAAGGGAAGAAGAATCGACTGGCCACCATCTGCTACACAATATATCTCTCTCTCCTTCTAGAGGATATGCTTGGTGAAACCTACACAAATGATGACCTTCACTCCTTCTCTCCCTATCACATCACTCCATCCTCTCTGAAGACCCCTTTGGAGGATGAAGTGCCTCTCAACGGGCATATGATGCAGGTTGTTGGGTTACTCGCTGCTGATGGAGAGCCCTTGATCCCTCACAATGAGGTGAATGCTGAAAGACAAACTGACAAGTCTTTGTCCAAGACCTCTGTGCAGTCCACTTCTCAGCTCAAGGCGCCCAAGGACAAGAAGAAGAAGAGGAAAGACATCCCCCTTTCCTCTGAAACCCCTTCTGTTAATCCTTCCAACACAAAGAAGACTAAGAAGAACCCATCTCATTCTCTGGAGGATGTGGTTAAAGAGCCTGCCGCTGACAAACAACCAGAGTCTAGCGTCTCCTTGTCAGCAGATACGACTAAGAACCTTCTCAACACTGATATCTCTCAGGTATTAGTTTGCCTTTTTTTCTTCTCTCGGAGGTTCACATACAATCACTCTCAACATTCTGTAGGAGACAGTGATGAAGTCTTAGGGTTTGCCTCAACCCATACAGTGTCTGTGTCAGCACCTAGAACTATTAGGTTTATCTGTACACTCTGTCTTAACACAAGGATATGATTCATTTGTGCTCATAACGCACCCCGATGATCCTTCACCCTTTGGACTGTGCTCTTGCCAATAACAACTTGAGCATGCTATAGGTCCCGACCCAGAGTCTCTACACCTCACGTGGTCTCTAGGTCCCCTCATATGAAAAGAGTCCCAAAGAATTTATTCTTTTGGGGGGACTAAATAATCACCCTCAGTCTTCCTAGGGGCATCGATAAAAGGCGACCATTACCTTTAAATATGTCACAACTAAAAGAGTCACAAAGAATTTATTCTTTTATGGGGACTGAATAATCACCCTCAGTCTTCCTAGGGGCAGCGATAAATGACGACCTTTAACTTCCATGAACTCACAATTAAAAGAGTCCCAAGGAGCAATCCTTCAGGAGGAGCTGGATAATCACACCCAGCTATCCTAGGGGCAGCGAACGGCGACCATTCACCACATAATATTCACAAATCAAAAGAGTCCCAAGGAGTAATCCTTATGGGGGAGCTAGATAATCACACCCAGCTATCCTAGGGGCAGCGAATGGCGACCCTTCAACATATATGTTTCAGACTAAAAGAGTCCCAAGGAGAAATCCTTAAGGGGGGGGGGGGGGGGCTGGATAATCACACCCAGCTTTCCTAGGGGCAGCGAATGGCGATCCATAACTTCATATTTATTTCACACTGGTTACTAACAAATGTCATAACAGGCTCATAATCTTCATGAAGAACAACAAAATGATGATGCCTATTCCGTTGCTGGTGATGATAATGTTGAAGCCCCCCACATTGATCTGGATGCCATGTCAGACATTGACTCCATGCCAGAAGATGATGTCTTTATCATTGAAGATGACCTGACCATTTCAGACTATGCTGATATGGATGCCGATGATGACCAAGTTACATCCGAATTAAAACCCATTTCCTTCCCTTCAATGGAAAATGTTCAAGAACTGGTACTTCCCAATGAGATCACCAAACCAGTGGGTGGCCAAGTATACTCAGAACCAAAGACATGAATGGTCTTCATGAATTGTAATTGTGAGTATTGGTTTCAGCGGATGAATGAACTACATCTGGCATCAACTATACAACTCATCAGACTCAAACAGGGCATCCTAAAGGAACTGTAAATTAGTAGATGATTTTGAGTTTGAAGTTGAGCTGATCATTAACTCTAGGAGTGACAAAGTTGAAGCTCAGAGAATCTATGATCAAGGCCTCGATCGCGGAAGAACCTTTTATTTTGTTTATGTTTACACCGCTGGGTGTTCTTGTAATAGACTAGGTTCTTTATGTTTAATAAAACTCTAAGGTATGTTTGTTAAATTATGTGTAAGAAGAAGCTCTGTACTCACTTACAATAATTTTAGACTTAGTATAATTTATAATCAAATAGGGGGAGATTGTTGGGCCAATGAAAGTTTTAACTATGACCCAGTCTAGATTTGTTTAAATTAGACTAAGTGTTACTGATCGCTGAGAGGACCAGCGACATAGACCAGACCAGTGGAAGGCAAAGCCTCAGCTGGCACACCAGGAACATTCAAGTCAAAGATAACGTCAGAGAAGTCGAAGACAATCTGAAGTCATACTCACCAGCGATTATGATGTAGAAGGAATGTGCTGGTGTTCAAGGATCTCTGAGTTGACAATACTCAGAGATCACTTAAGAACCCTAGAAGTCTGATACAAGCAAAGCTTGTCCAATCCTTTTATAGTTTAGGCGGGAGAATCTAGTAAGTGTTTTGAGCGGGACAAAACAAGAGATTCAAGATAAATCCTAGTACGACCTAGTGGGACAAAAGGTGAACAGTTGGCAGAACTGTTCACCTAAAGTTGTTTAAAGGTATGTCTCGATTTGGACATGCATTTAATACGTTGTACTCTTCCATTCAGAAGATGACACGTATCAACTACTCCCACTAAGGAAGAAACCTCTTACCACTATAAATAGGAGTGAGAAAGAAGAATTAAACCAAGCCTTGTGCTTGGATAATTTATCTAAGTTATTTCTCACTTTGGAATCGCTGAGCCCTCAGCTGTCTACCAGCGTCTCATTGGTTCCATTGTAAACTTGAGTCTAGAATCTAGTTTACTTGTTCTAGGGTTTATTTCTTATTGTCATTCAATGAGTGTATTCATATCACTTTGTAATACTCTATTTATAACAGTTAATAAAGCATTACGCGTTTGAAAAGTATTTCATTATGTTTTCGTGGTTATACGAGTTATAGTTTCAAAAATTGTCATATTAAGGGACTTTCAATTGGTATCAGAGCGGTTTGATTTATAAAACATTTTATAAACCGTTCTTGTTTTTAAAATCAAGATCCTAATAAGATGATACTATACCTCCTCCACCCTTTGGTCAAACCAGTCAAGGTACCACTTCGACCACCGCACCGGCCACCACATATACTACCATGCCTACACCAGTTGTAAGCACTGGTAATAAGGATGATGACCTTCCCCAACTACTTGATGTTTGTGGGGGGTCAAATGTGTCCAATGTTCCAGCGTTTGATGAAGAAGATTTTTCAAGTTGTAAAAGTGAATTTCTTATATATTTAGATGGCTTAGAACCCTTATTGATAGAAATCTTAGAAAATAGTCCCTATGTACGACTGGCCGTTTCCTCTACCCGTGAGAGACCCATCAAGAAGCCTGTTAAGCAATGGTCTCCAGCGGATAGACGTCTGGCTAACCAGGACAAGAGACTCAAAAGTATCATAGTCTCTTACCTACCCAAGAAAATTATGAAGTCCATCATAAAATGCAACTCTGCTAAGGAGATGTGGACTGAGTTAGTTCTAGGGTATGAAGGTCCAGAGGAAAAAAAAGAAACCAAAATCAAAGCCGTTAGACTTAAGTTTAATGCTTTTAAAGCTTTAGAGACAGAAACTGTTGCTCAAACTTATACTAGGATTAAGATTTGGTTGAATGATTTGGGAAATAATGGAGTTGTTCTACCTAAGGCTGAGGTTAATGCTACATTTGTCAATAGTTTACCTAGAAAATGGCTTAGCCTAAATCAGACCTTAAGAGAAAATAATGCTATCAAAAATGATACTTTAGGCCAACTGTTTGGTAGATATAACTATGAAGAACGGCTAATTGAATCCATTTACAAACCAGAGACTGATAGGTTTACCACCAATATCAGTGGATCAAAAGCTCTTGTTGCTTACCACTCTTTTCAGGACAGCGACTCTGACATAGAAGAGGACACCAGAAGCAGTCAAGAATTTCTTGATGAATTACATGCTGAGTTCCATGACAGAGCCCTTCTAGCTGACCAAAAGAGGGTACTACAAGAGATCTGATAGAGTTGGAGCTACTAAGGTTGATAAATCCAAGGTGTCATGCTACACTTGTGGAAAGACTGGTCACTTTCAGAAAGATTACTGGTCAAATAAAACCTCCTCTCCAAGCTTTCCTTCATCCAGCAACAACCACAACAGCAAGAAGAAGTTTTCTACCTCACCTTTCAAGCAAAATTCCCACTCTGACTCAGAGGGAAAGAAGGACTACAAAGTTAAGTACAAAGCCTTGAAAGTTGAGCTGTTAAAACTCAACCAAAAAGCTGATGATGCAGCTAGGAAAAAGGATGTTAAGAAGACTGAAAAAGGTCTGATTGGTGCTTCATTCGACTTGGATGATGAACCCCTTACATCTAAGGATGAAGGAACCACTACCGTCAGAGCCTTTATGGCTATCGCTGATGAAGAACCTGCTGTGCGAAAAAGTGAAGCAAGATCTGGTCAATGGGTGGACATCACCATGAAAAAGGTACAAAGACTGCTATCTATGCTTGAAGGTCATGATAGAGACCATGTTAGTGACTATCCCTTGGTTAACTTCCACTTTGTGGAAGAGCAAAGAAAAAACCTGTTAAACCAGTTTCATAGTTTTAAAACAGAGTTAAATCTTTGCCAATCTAAATTAACAAATCTTAAACCATTTGAGAATCTTGCAAATCAACTTCAAAATGAAGTAAGCAAATTGTCCATTGAAAATGAGTCTTTAACTGATGAAAACACCGAAGTCAGAAAAACCATTGAAAAATGGAATTTGGCTCAATCCACAGTGGAAGAAATAGTTGCTGAAGCCATACCAGGAGATGTGGTTCAGGCTATTGGGGGAAAGGGTAGATACAAAAATCATATACCTGTACCCAGTGTTAAATTTGTCCCTTTAGATGTTTCTTCTCCATCTTCCACCTCTGTGGATGAGATAAACTCTAACAAGCAATCAGAGGTACCAGCCTTACCATGACTCGCTGGTGCTAACCCATCTGATTCCTTTCTTGGCGTAAAACCTTCAACCAAAACCCCTGGGAATTCAATTCTCAAAATCCCTGATAAAGCGCACAAAAAGGTTTTTGTAGCCAAGGACTCCAACAAACCCACTCCTCCCCCTGAAGAGCTTTCACCCACCAAACAACTTCTCATCACCTTGATGGAAGAAGTAAAGGGGCTGAAAGAACAAATCAACCCCAAAGTTAACAATCCATCTGTTAGCTCTCTTGGTGAAGGATCTAGTAGCTCTAAGGGGAGAGCTTTATTCAGGCCTTGCAAGCATTGCGGTTTCAAAAATCATTCTTCTAAGGACTGCTCAAAGAAACCAAAATGTTTCACATGCGAGTCTACTGAACACACCTCTAGAGAGCATAAGGAGATCATTGTTGTTCAAATAACCAGAACTCAATTAAGATCAAAAACTCCTTACAGGCCCTCTAGAAGAGTTGAGCCCAAACCCATAGATAATTCTGAGGGATACATACCAAATCCCGCATGCAAGTACTGTGGCTTCTTTGACCATCACTCTGATGAGTGTGAGTATTATCCCGGATGTGACATCTGTGGCAGTATGCGTCATGAACCCAGAGATTGCAACCAAAGAGGGGGAGATAGAAACCAGAGAAGACCAAATGTCACTGGTCAGCGACAACATGAACCCACTGGAAAGTGGCTTCATCATCGAAACTAATTTGGCTTTGTTATATCTATGCAGGAATATCTAAAGAAATCTGTTTGGTATCTGGATAGTGGGTGCTCCAGACATATAACAGGGGTTAATCAATATCTGCATAGATATAAGAAGGAGTCTGGTCCAAAAGTAGTCTTTGGAGATGACTCCTCAGGGGCTACTGAGGGTTATGGCTCAGTGGATTGCAACGAAATAACCTTCACAAGGGTCGCTTATGTCAATGGACTAAAGCACAACTTAATTCGCATTAGTCAACTCTGCGATGCTGGTTTCAAAGTTTTGTTCACTAAGACCCAAGGAACAATCTTCAATCAAAATGATGATGTTGTTCTAATTGTTCCCAGAAGAAGGGATGTGTATGTCATTGACATGACATCATGTCCAGAAGGGACAAACACCTGTCTCTATGCCAAGGCATCTGATAGTGAAAATTGGCTATGGCATAAGAGACTCTCCCACCTCAACTTTAAAAACATTAACAAACTGGCCAAGAATGATTTAGTAGTTAGGCTTCCCTTTCTGACCATCACCAAAGACAGACCCTGCTCAGCCTGCGAGAAAGGGAAGCACCACAGAGCCTCATTTAAGACAAAGCAATCATTCTCCATAAATAAGTGCCTCCATTTTCTTCACATGGACTTATTTGGACCAGTAAAACCTCAATCCCTTATTCACAACAAGTATACACTAGTCATTGTAGATGAATTCTCCAGATTCACATGGGTATTCTTTCTCAAAAGAAAGAGTGATGCTTCTGAAAGAATAATGTCCTTCATCCGAGAAATAGAGAACTTCAATGACTGTAGAGTTAAGGCTATCAGAAGTGACAATGGCACTGAATTCAAGAACCATGCCATGGAAGCCTTTTGTGATGAAAAGGGAATATCACATAACTTTTCTAACCCAGGCACCCCTAAACAAAATGGTGTCGCTGAAAGAAGAGACAGAACTCTCATAGAGGCTGCTAGAACCATGCTCAGCGAATCAAGACTTCCAAAACAATTTTGGGGTGAAGCTGTGAACACAGTTTGTTATACACAAAACAGATATATTATTGTGAAGAGACACGGCAAGACCTCTTATGAAGTGTATAGGAAGAGATCCCCTAATGTAAGCTACTTCCATGTCTTTGGTTGCCCTGTTTTCATTCAAAACTACAGAGATCACCTGGGAAAATTCGATGAAAAGTCTGATGATGGATTCTTCGTTTGCTACTCTCCCACCTCCATATCCTATAGAGTATTCAACATCCGCAGACAAGAACTAGAAGAATCCATCCATATCACCTTTAATGAAGCAGATGCTGTCATTACTCACACCAACACAGAAGAATGTGACATTGACTTCAATGAAGTCAAATCATATCCAGAGGATGATTTCTCAAATCCCAAGGAATCATCTCAGGCCTGTCACAAGGACTTTCCTTATGTTCATGCATTTGATCCTCACTCAATCTTTGACATCACTCCAGAGGTTGAAAATGCTGAACTAATCACTCCACCCACTATAGTGAATGCTGATCTTATCGAACCAATCTCTCACCTTGATGAAGAGATTATGGATGAAGAAATAACATGTGAAGATCCCCCAGCATTCATTGAACCTGCTCTGACTCCTGAACCCACAGAGACTCATGCTCCTTAATCCAAATGGAGTAGGAACCAAGATATTCTTCTGGTGAATATTCTTGGTGAACCCTCTGAGGGAGTCACCACCAGAGGAAAATTGAGATATCTAGAAACCGCCTCAGCGAATGAGTGCCTTTTCGTTGATTTTCTCTCTGAAGATGAACCTAAGAACGTGGCTGTTACGCTTCTAGATGAAGGGTGGGTTGTTGCCATGCAAGATGAGTTGAATCAGATCAAGAGGAATAAGGTGTGGACTCTGGTAAAAGCTCCAGCTGGAAAACAAGTGGTTGGAACTAAGTGGGTCTACAGAAACAAGAGGGATGAAGCTGGCATGATTGTTTAAAACAAGGCTAGGCTTGTGGTGCTGGGGTACAATCAATCTGAGGGTATTGACTATGATGAAACGTTGGCACCAATGGCCAGATTGGAAGCTATCAGAATCTTCCTAGCCTTTGCAGCTTATATGGGGTTTACTGTATACCAGATGGATGTGAAGAGTGCCTTTCCAAATGGTAAGCTTGCAGAGGAAGTATATGTCTATCAACCCCCAGGGTTAGAAAGCAGTGAGTATCATGATCACGTCTGCAGACTTCACAAAGCACTCTATGGGCTGAAACAAGCGCCTAGAGCCTGGTATGAAATCCTATCAAAATTCTTACTTGAAAATAGATTTGTCAGAGGTACCATTAATCAAACCCTGTTCACTTATAGGTCCAAGGGTGATGCCATTTTAGTACAGATTTATGTGGATGACATAATTTTTGGTTCAACCAATATCACCTTGAGCAAACAGTTTGCCAAACTTATGACCAAAAAGTATGAAATGAGCATGATGCAGGAATTAACTTTATTCTTGGGTTTTCAAACTAAAGAAAATTCAAAAGGAATTTCCATTTGTCAAGAAAAATATGTTAAGGATTTGCTCAAGAAGTATAATCTGTCTGATTGTGCGTAAGTGAAGTGCCCCATGCTTCCTCCCAACAACTTGGTAGCTGATGACTCATGGGTCTTTGTTAATGAGTCCTTATATAGAGGCATGATTGGGTCACTGATGTACCTCACAACAAGCAGACCAGACATAGAATTTGCCACATGTCTCTGTGCTAGGTACCAAGCTAACCCCAAGGAATCCCACCTTGTAGTTGTCATAAGAATTTTCAGGTACTTATTATATTATATAATTTTATTTACAAATCTGATTACTAAAGTCCATTCCACCATTATTGTCATATCTTGAGTTCTACAAGGAGATAGAAGCTCAAATTTGAGCAGCACAAACTACATGATATGTGCTACAAAAACTCCTAGCTACTACTCAATCATCCTCTAATTATTCCTAATAATTCGTCTAAAACAGACTATACAGATTTGTAACTCAATAGTATTTTGATCATATCTTGCTCATTTTAATGATTCCATTGAGTGGCCAACTCACCACATATGTAAAAATCATATATCTAATTGTATATTTAATAATCCAAGCAAATTTACCAAGTGGTCATATTGATACTTACTGTTTTATACAGCCTATGAATCTAACCAAGATTTTAACATCTTTACTTGTTGATTTTAGCCTTTTAACCAAATCTATTAACACAAAATCCCCACATAATATTTTGATCATCATTCATCATCATATACATATACATTTACAAAGAAAATGCATGATTACTTTTACAAAATAACAAGATGATAGGAAGAAACAATCTCTATACGACCAAAGTGATGAAAAGGTTGAGATTTTGGATGAACAAGGCTTGGTTCTTGTCACCAAATCTTTAATCTTGGAAAATGAACTTTTGAGTTCTTCAAATGGATGAACACCTTCATGGAAATCAGCCCTAAACCTACTTGGAAACTCCTTTTCACATGTTAAGATCACCTCCAATCTTCATCTTTTCAACTAAGCTTCAACACATGTGGATTTTAGATGGTGTTTATGGTTAAAATTTATGATGAAGATGGTGATTTAGGGTGAATGTTGGACGTTCAAGGAGAGGAGGGAGAGAGTTTTGGTGAAGTTTTTCTAGTTTGGCATGAGTGTGTGAGAAATGGTTAATGGTTTTTGACTTTTTAGTAGTTTTTGGTATGGTTTAGTCAAAGTGGTGAGACATGTGTCTCATGAACACTTAAAACTTTGACAACAAAGGTGGTGGTGGGCCAAGTGTCCCACTTGTCTCATCTCCACTAATTTATGGGTACTCCTCGATTCTAGTTTCCTCGATTTGCATGCCCTCGGGTCGATTTACAAAAAAACATTTTTATAAAATATGAAACTATGGCACAAAAGGATTCTAATAAAATTTGTTTCATCAAAAACGGAGTTCAAAAGCGTAAATACGTAAACCTATGGTTTCCGGTTTAATCGTAAAAGACGCTAAATTATGCAAAGTCCTAATTTCTTCTCGTAAATTTGTGAGTTTATGAACCAACACAAATTAAAATTCCAAAATAATATTCGAGAATAAATTTACTTCCTGAAATGTCGGACTGTCACAAAAACGGAGTATGTAAACGTAAACACGTAACTTAGAGTTCTCCAGTTTAGACGTAGTTGGTGCTACTTTAAGACGTAAACCCCAATTTCTTCCCAAAGGTGAGTGAGTTCATAAATTTACAATAAAATAATGCTTTTAAATAATACTTGGGAATAAAATATCGACCTCAAATTGACGGATTGTCACAGCAGTTACCCCTAAAGAGGATCTTTGTCCTCAAAGATAAAATTATCTTACAACTCGCTTCTTATAGAGTTAGAGACACGTGGGTACTTCTTCCACATTCGGTCTTTTATCTCAAGTGTAATTCATTACAATACGCGAGTTTCATCAAACATAACTACGAGAATACTATGAGGCTTAAGTTGTCTTACTTTCTCTATCCATGATGTTCACGGGTTTTTGATGAATACAACTTTTCGCCGATCTAAACTTCATTAAGAAGTAATCAAATTTTCACTTGATAGACATTTTGTCAAGTTCGTTATACGAAACATAATTCATGCAGCCCTTGAAGTCCTAGGGTAGATCCATCTTATATGCCTCTCGGTCCAAATCTTTACATCATCTCAATGGTCGCATACAACGGGGACTTATTTCCCATGATCTATTAGATCATCAATTCACTTTTGCATGGTGAAAATATTTTTTGGCATAACTTCGCTACCCATCCTGCACTTCAAGATCTACATTGCATATTCACATAACCTGCCTACAGATGCTCTTATATTTAGATCCTCACAAGATTTGATCTCGATCCTAATGCGATAATTATCAATGATAATCTCTCCAAAGGAAAGCGATTATCCTGTTATTACCAAAGGTCAATTATTCAAACATAAAACAAGACTTCTAGTCTTTGTATCGTTACTTTACCTTGTCCCTTCGATTGGGGTGGTAAACAGTAATCATATCAAGATTCGTTCGCAATGACTTTAGATCAAATCTCTAAAAATTCGATGCGAAGCGAGGATCTTGATAGAGATGATTGATACATGCACACTATGTTTACACAACTCCGTTAAATACAAAAGAGTCAACTTCTCCATCGAGAAATCTATCATTAATTGGAATGATATGAGCAAGTTTGGTCAGCCTGTAGACGATGATCCAAATCGAATCAAATCTAGAGGATGACCTTGGAATATTTATGATAAGAATCCATGGTGGTTCTATTTCACTTCCAAACAAGAATTATAAGCTGTAGAAGCAATCCTTATGGATTTTGGTGTTCATCCTTGACCTTCGCAAGAGTTAGATGTTTACTAATGTATGAGGCGATGTCTGCCTTCATAATTGGCCATCAGTACAGCTTCTTCAGATAAGATACATTTAATCAGAAATGGCATGAATAGAATACTTAAACTTATGAGATTCCAACATGACTAAATCTCGAAATCCTTCATATTTAGGCATCCATAAACGACCTTATAAACACTTAACGTCACAGGCTCCTATTTCTAGTGGTTCTCATTAGCCACGAGACCCTTCATTATCTATTTTATCCTTCTTATAAGCCTCGGCTTGTACATTTTTAGTTTGCTCGGGAAATTTATTGTGTATGGTGTGACAATCCGTCAATTTATGGTTGATATTTTATTCTTGATATTTATTTGAAAACATTATTTTAATGTTACAATATGAACTCACTTATTTTTGGGAAGTAATTTGGATTTACGTCTTGAAGTAGCGTCGACTACGTCTAAACCGGAGGATTCTACGTTACGTGCTTACGTTTACATACACCGTCTTTGGTGACAGTCCGACATTTCAGAAAATAAATTTGTCCATGAATATTATTTTGGAGTTTTAAATTTGAGTTGGTTCATAAACTCACAAATTTACGAGAAGAGATTAGGACTTACGATTTTATTTTAACGTCCTTTACGACTAAACCGGAAACCCTAGGATTACGTATTTACGTTTTCGAACTCCGTTTTTGATGAGAAAATTTTTATTAGATTCGTTTTGTGCCGTTGATTTATAATTTATAAAAATGTTTTTCGTGAAACGACCCGAGGGCACGCAAATCGAGGAAACTGGAATCGAGGAGTACCCGTAAATAAATGGGGATGAGACAAGTGGGACACTTGTCCCACCCCCACTCAAAAGCGGCCCTAACTAGCAAACCAACACTCTTATGTGTCAAGCTTATAAAGTAAGCAAGACACTTGTTACTTGAAGCTTCATTTTGAAGCAACTTCACCCCACTAAGTCACAAAACCACTAGCTAACACACATACCATCCATTTCCAACATGCAAACTACTAAAAATCCTCTCTTTCTCTCTTGCTTGTGCCGTCCACTATAGCCTTCAAAACACCCCATTCATACAAATTTTAACCACAAACATATGTTATAATTAACATATGTTAATCTCCATTCAAAAAGATGAAGATTGGTGCAAGTTTTAACATCCAAGGAGGAGTTTCTATGGGGTATTAGGGCTGATTTCCACAAGGTGTTCATGAAGAATGGTGGTCTTGAAGATGGTCATGGTTATCCACAACTTTCTCCATCAAAATCCATGTCCAAATCATAACCTACATCAACTTGGTGGTATAAAGATTGTCCTCCTCATCTTCTTGTTATTTTGCTTATGTAATCATGTATTATATTTCCTATTGTATATGTATATGATGATTATATGATGATAAAAGTATTGTGTGGGAATTTGGTGTTGATAAACATGCTTAAAAAGATGAAAGACTATAAGAAACAAGGTTAAAATCTTGTTTAAATTTGTTGGCTGTATAAAACAGTAAAGAATCAAATGATGAACTGATAAAAATGGCATAGATTAATGGATTTAAAGTAAGCTATGGGTCATGTACACATGTGAGAGTTGGCCATGCAATGGAATCATTGTAATAAGTGAGATATGATCAAAACAAGTTTAGGGTACAAATCTGAGTTTACTGTTTTGGACGATTTTTAGAAAATACTTGGAGGATGATTCAACAGTAGCTATAGAAGAGTTAAATGGAGCAAATATCATTTAGTTTATGTGATAAACATTTGAGCTTCTATCTCCATATATAACTCTAGATATGGAAGTTTTGGTGAAGATGAAAATAAAAATCAGATTTTGGAAATTAAAGTATAATACTATTATATAAGCACTCAAAATTATATAGTATAAAATGTGAATAAAAACCCACTAACTCATATAATACATTTATATAAATATGTACAATGGTAAACAAGTAGACATTTTATAAAAATGGTAACTTGTTAAGTTTTATAAGTTATACAACTATAAACATGATTTTTACGACTTTTCGGCTATTACCGTAAAATTAACGTTTTTGCTAAATAAAACTTAGACGGTTGGACCCGTCTAATGTAAACTTTATAAAACTCATATACTGATATATAAACATATATAACAAGTAAAAACCGATAAAACCCAAACTAAATAACATACGGACATTAACGGGCTATGTTAACATTATTGGGCTAATAATTGGACTAAATAAGTTAAACTCTTATAAAAAGAACTTATTGGGCTTAACCCATTTGGGCGCAACTTATAAAGTTTAAATACGGATAATATAAGTATAAAATGGATTAAAACAAGTTAAAGAACTTATAATAAGTTTATTGGACCTAAAACACGTAAATAGGTAAAACTAGTAAACTAGTATAAAAGTTATCGACACATAACACTAAAATGAGTAAACGAGAATATGTAAACCCACTTGATCATCATATATATATAATCATCATATGTATACATAATTGTTATTTTTATAAAGTCACTGGACATGAGTCTAAGACGAGTATTATTTGTCTAGGTTTCCGTGATTGAAGCACGCACCGTACATCCAAATTGCCGATAACCCGCCTTCCCACATCAACGTGAGTTCGTAGCCTCGCACTCTTTTAAATGTTTTTATAAATTTTTTATAAACCCGTGAGGGAGATAACATGTTAGTTTTTATAAAGTAGGACATCATTTGTCCCGATTATTTGTTTATTGATTTGGACCCGAATGATTGTATGACCCGATTGTATGACCCGATAAATGATTAAAGGACCCGATAGATGAAATCAAATGGATTATTAAAGTTAGGTTATGTCACTAAAAGTCCCATTAGCATGAATTGTGAACTACCGGGATTTGGTAGACGCTTATGCATATAATAGTACTATTTGGGGATGATCACCCCAGTTCGCGCCTTGACGGTTGATCCCCGTCGTGCCACATTGATTGGTAAGCGAATTTATGTATGAGAAGATTTCCATAGCGTGACCTTTGTGACGACACGCTACTTTAGATGGGCAAATTGAGTATCGGGTTAGCTACCCGTTGTTGGTTTAGTAAGGTAACAATGTCATGCGGCTTATAATAATCCAAACTAACGAAATACTACTAGACGCACCGAATTACGATGTATTGCCTGACTACCTATACGGGGTCATACTATTGATGTTATGTTCGTGTTTTGGTTTTCATAACCATATTCATATAACGGTTTTTATTTTCATACAACGTCATAAGACGTATTGTATGATGTTTTTACGACATTGGCTCGTATAATGATTTTTAAGGCAAACGCCTATATTATGATTTTGATGAAGATTTGTATTAAATGACTTTGGCTATTTTATGGCCTATTAAAATGATTTGTACAAAATGACTTTCAGTAATAATTTTATACTGATATTATATTGATGGATTTTATTAAACTCTATGAATTCACTCGGCGTTATCGCTGACCTTTTCTTTTAACATGTTTTATCTCTGGTACTTGAAGGTAATTCTCGGGAAGACAACAAGAATTCATGGCCCGCACTTAAACAATATTTTCCATTCAAATACTTTGTAAAACTTTGTATGAAATAATATGACTTGGGACCGATGTAACTTTGATATTTATGAATGGAAATGCTTTATTATTAAACGACGCGATTTTTAAAGCGTTGTCTATGATGTGAGTAATGTGCTATCCCGTAACACCAACTAGTCTTCCGCTGAACTGAGTTGTATAAATTTGGGGGTGTTACATATGGTCAATACTAAGGAACATATCTTAATTGGTTCTCTATTCTTGCTACATAATGCGTCAGCAACTACATTCACCTTCCCAGATGAACTAAATATTATGACCATAATTACTCATAAATTCTTTCTTCATATATTCTAAGTTTTAGTTTCGTCTCAACTAATATTTTATCAGTTTTGCCCAGTCCGTCGTTTAAAGCGTCGATAAATATTACTAGTAATTAAATAATAAATATTTAATTTTATGAAACGTAAAAGTAAAAAGTTTTAAATTTCTCAGTTCGTCCAATTATAGAAAAATGTTCAAAAATAATTTTGAATTTAGTTAACAAGATTTTTGTTGATATATCAAAAATAATTAATAAGATCCGTAAATGTTCGAAAAAAATTCTTTGTTTATACTTTGGTCAAAAGTTTCTTAGTTGAAAAGCAAAAATTGTCGTTTCAAATTCCAAGTCATGGTTTAAATGGTTTCCTCAATCCCTCTTAGGTTCACTTTCTTTTTGGTATAACCCAAAGCCTTAATGGCTCTAATCTTTTAAGAGTCAATATAGATTCCATTACCATTAATCACACGGTCAAATAATGTAAATGATCAAGCCTTAAATCACATGTTAAATACTCAAGGTGTTGATCCCAAACTTAGATCGATTTAGCTTGTGTAAACGAGATTAAATCAAGTTAAACACGTAAGAAACTTTGTTGTATATGTAACAATTCAAGTATTATGCGGAATTAATACTTAAACAAGAACACACAAACAAGATAAACCAAACTTTCACTTTGATTGATAAATCAAACTTTCTACAAAGAAAGTGTAAAAACATAACATATTAAACTAAAACCTAAAGGCCTCCTTTTATAGAATAAGGATCCTTGTACAAGAGTCTACGTATCAGCTATTTTAGGTAAAGATAAACATAAGAAATACATTGTCGAACATATCTTTACTAGAAACATAATACGTGTAGACTAAGTCTTCTATCAGTGCTTAACTTCTTCTTATCAACGCTTGAGTTCTTCCTGTCAACGCTTGTCCTGTCATCGCTTGATTTCATCTTAACAACGTCCCGATTGCTCTTGTCAGCGTCCAAGTGTATTGACTACATTTTATTCTCAACAATCCTACCCTAAACTTGATATCTACTCTAGTAATCAAGTTTCTGAATAAAAACTAAGAACTAGGAGGATTCTTACAAACCTTGTCAAATTGGAAATAAACATATCTAATCAAATCTTTGGCCACGTCACTTGAGTAGTCAATTTCCAGCTGTGTTGTCTTCATCTTTTCTAAAACTTCTTTGGACATAGGATAGTCAGCATCCACAAGAAGATACTCAGAAAACTTTGTAGAACTCAAATGATACACACCAGCTGCTGAATATAGACGCCATTGAAGTCCACTGATATCATCCTCAAGATCCTTCCAAACTGGATCTTCTTCATCTAGTGCACACATTCTCTTGAATGTTGACCAAAGCTTTATTCCATTTACTGAAGTAGGTGCTTCAGTCTCATACTTGGCCTGTAGTAACCTCCAAAGGTCTGCCAAGTCTTCTCTATCCAAACTTGCAAACAAAGACATAAGAGTAGTAAAAGTATGTACCTCTTTCCCATATCTGCCAATCATCCAAAACCCACTTGCATCTTCTTCATAACTAATGATAGGGTTTCTGGAATCATGAGGTAATACTTTTACCATATGTGAAGCTTCCATGGGTGAGAGCTTAATACTCTTTCTAATAACAGCTTCACTGGGATTCACTCTATTCAAATTTGATGGAAACTCAAGTGGAACTCCCTTCTTCAATGGTCTTGGTACAATCATAGCTCTTTGGATCTCCATATCCTCTACAAGTTCTTCTTTCCTTTCATCTGAAAGAAGTCTGATAGTGTTCATCTCTTGCACTCTTGCCCAAATAGGATAAGCCTTATATTCTAATTCATGAAAAGACAATTCCTGCAACTTCTGAAAAGTCCAACCTCCTTGATGACATCTAAGCAACATATAATAAAGCTCCCTTCTTTCTCTCTTAGATTGTGAGAAAACTTTGCTGGCCTTATAGTTTAGGATTACCTGGCAATCCTTTTGAATCCTGAGAAGAATCTCCAATCCCCAAATCTGATCTGATAAAGACATATTTGGATTCTCCATGATGTTATTATCCCATGCAAATTACATCTGGGCAACTTCTAGCATATCATAATCTACCTTCATCTTCAACTCTGCAAGTTTTTTCCTTGCCAACACATCACCATACTCAAGTCTTTATTGTTCTTCAATAATCATAACACTTGAATCTGTGCTCTCATCATTACTTCCTTCTTGTTCCTCAGAAGTAACAACAAATGGTGATTCAATAACCTTCTTCTTTTGTTATTCCATAAGTTGTGCAACCAACATTGAATCAAATTTTACTTGAGCTGCATCCTTGGGAACCTCTGTTTCTACCATAATTCCTTTACCCCTATCTAATGTGTCAATGATGGGTAAAGATGATGATGGTACCTGTGAAGACACTTCCTTTATGATAGTTGATGACTGGAATACATAAACCATATCTACAGGTCTATCAACGTCCAAAACGTGTGTGTCAACGCCCAACTTAGTTTTATCAGCGCTTGGTTTGTCAGCGTCAAAAATCTGCTTGTCAACGCTCACCTTACTCTTGTTAGCGCTTCTTGTGAACTGCTACATCATCTCAATAAAAGATAAACTCAAATTTGTAGGGGTAACCAATGAAACATCAAAACCTGGTTTCCTCTTCAAATCTGTAAGAGCTTCAACCACACCCAAAGATTCTCCATCATGTGATCCTTTGCCACTCAAATCAATTGGCTCTGTAGCAGCTTCATGTGAGCCTTTGTCACTCAAATTAATTGGCTCTGTAGCAGCTTCCTCCCCTTTGTAAGAATCCTCCCCTGATGAAAGGACTCTTGTCTGCCTTCTACTAGTTTCAGCAGTTTCCAAAACAACAATCCTCTCCCTCAATTGCTTGAGTTCAAGGCCTTGGGTAGAGACACTATGTACAAGGTCTGCATTTTTCTTTTGCAAGCTAATGCAGACAACCTTGAATTCCAACATTGTATATGGTTCCAATCTTCCCTCCTCTAGTGTGGGGATTTGACCTCCCAAAATATAGTCATAGGGCATGGATGAGGTCTTAATTATGTTAGGACTGGCTTGGCCTGCATCTAAGCGAGTCCCAATAGTCCTAGCCTCACCCATATCACCAACCACACTTGTGGTGGTGGTTCTCTCTGCAACATGGCTAGGACCACCAGAGGAGAACACTCCAATGGTCCTTTGGTGTTTTTCCATCCTAAAGTTTAGGGGTGAAGAAGATGATGTGGACTGGGTAGTAGTTTGAAGGTTAAGGGGTGTTTGGGTTTGTTGTAGAAAGGTGTCAACGGTTGGATTAGGCGTATCAACGCCAACATTTAATGTGTCAGCGTCGAAGGGATCTTGGTCAAGTTCCATATGTTGAGGTGAAGGTGATGGTTCAGGTAATGGGTCAAGTTGTGGTTGTGGGTCATGTTGAGGTTGTGCTGCTACAATAATAGCAAGCATGGCTTGGGTAAGAGGTAAGTCTCTATGAGGTGGTGAATTCATCTTACTAAAAATAGCTTTCTTTTTTACAGGGATCGCATAAAAATCATCATGATCCTTGGTGCAATACCTTTGTTCATCAAAAATCATTTGTAAAAATCTTGGGTAAGCCAGAGTCATCTTGCTACCCTTGTTTTTACACATGCCATCAAAAATCAGTTTAGAAAAATTATACTTTTACCCATTAGCAATACACACAATGACACTACCAATAGACCTGTTAATTTCATTATGTGCAGTACATTTGGGACTTAAACATTGATGGATGACATGTATTAAGTACTTCTAAGCTGGGGGAAATTCCTGTTTATTATATTTGTTTAAAGTACCCTCTTTAGGGAAAGGATAACCTAAAGCTTGAAGTCCCTGTTCTATCTCACCAATGGGTAGAGTGGTTATACCATCTGCATCATTAAGATGCAAAGCCTGGCGAACCAAGGCTTCAGTAACCACCCAAGGACGCCCATGGACAATAGCAGTTAATGTAGTCACATTATTAAGCGTTGAGGAACTAACAGTGTTCCAAAACTGTTTAATATGAGTGACAGGGATAAGAGGAGCATGAGAAAGTGCATACCGTAGAGGAGATGCATTCAAATACGCCACCATCTGAGTATATTGAGGAAACAGAGCATCATCAGCCTCTAAATAGGCAACCATGTTATGTTGACTTCTGAATCCCAATACCAAGTCACTCGGTTTAAACCTAGGCGCCATTGATGTAGAAAGTTGTGTGAAAGGTTATGAAAGATGAATATAGGAGAAAAATTTTTTAGACAAGAATATGAAA